>MU129029.1:70636-189989 GCA_014904985.1 Hydnum rufescens UP504 | reverse complement strand
TGTAATTTTCGTGTACCCAACGCGCAAAAAGAGCAGCGAAAGCTGCTCTTTTTGTGCTGCTTTCAATGTCCCTACTGACTGCTTTAATTTTTCTAGGTGATGGCCTGGTCCCAGGCCCCAAATGAGACCACGCCAAACGATGAGACCCAACTGGCAGGGCCAAACAGCAACACGCGAACCCAAAACACGCCAAACACAAACCACGCCAAATGAACCACGCCAAATGAACCACGCCAAATGAACCCACGCAAATGAACCCACGCCAAATGAACCACGCCAAATGAACCCACGCCAAATGAACCCACGCCAAATGAAACCAAGCCAAACAAAACCAAGCCAAGCAAAAACCCAATGCGACGCAAATGCAAGAGGTGGCTACACGCCAAACGAGTGGCCACGCAAACCACACACCCGCCGCAGCTGCGGTGGGTGTGTGGTTTTATATAAGGTAAGTGTACCCCGAACGGCGCAAAGAGAGCAGCAGATGCTGCTCTTTTTGTGCTGATTTCAATTTTTAGCTAACATTATTTATTATTCTAGGCTATCGTCTGAACCACAAACAGCAACATGAAGACCCGCCGAACGAACGCTCCCCCCCCCAGAAATGACAACGCCCCCCCAAAACAAGTGCGAACGAAACCTGCCAACGACGACCGGCCAAGGAACACAGCAGACAAAACCCAGGAACGAAAACCCGCGACACAAGCAAGACCGCGGGACCCCCGGACGAAGCACACACCTGCTTCGGCGGGTGTATGCTGATTTTAAGGTACAAGGCATCAAAGGGCACAACCCACCATGTTAGGCTCGAGGAATGAAGCTAGATGGGAGGTTGGTGTACCTCAAGTGTTTTTTTTTTCCTTTTTTACTAACATTTTCGTCTGAACCCACAACCCCCACCAACCCCTAATCAAGAGCCGCGACCCTGCCAAACAAAACCCGTGAACGGTAATGAATCGAAAACACAACGCAGAACCGCAGAGTTCCAACGGAACTCACCACACCCGACCAGTGAACCGGCGAAAGAGAACAGGCCAGACCACACCCGCAAAACAAACCAGTCGCCGACCAGCCCCATATGCAAACGACGTGACCGCACCAAAATGAGTACCCCACACCTGCCTCGGCGGGTGTGGGATACCACAAGGTATTTTTTTAAATTTTCTATATGCACAGTGACGCAAAAGGAGCAGCGCAAGCTGCTCCTTTTGCGTCATTTCAAACGTTTTTACTAACATAAGTTATTATT
Source organism: Hydnum rufescens UP504 (assembly GCA_014904985.1). Taxonomy (NCBI): domain Eukaryota; kingdom Fungi; phylum Basidiomycota; class Agaricomycetes; order Cantharellales; family Hydnaceae; genus Hydnum; species Hydnum rufescens. The sequence continues at coordinate 188,740 of MU129029.1, read as the reverse complement.
CTAGGATGGAATTTGAAGATCCCAAAATGACGACACCCCAACGGACACCCGCGATCCGTCCAAACGACCCGCCTAACGGTGAACCACCAAGGCACGCCCCCCAAAACGGCAGCTGGTGAGCTGGCTGAATCCCGGTCCAAGCCCCCAAGGCAGCAATGCCCGGTACCACACCCACTGAGGGGGGTGTGGTACAAAGGTGTGTGTTTTTTTTTGTTTCGGTTTAGCAAGTGGCACAGAAAGAGCAGCACGAGCTGCTCTTTCCGTGCCAAGCTAAGCTTTTTTTTTTTTAATTCTAGGTTATCGTACAATAGATACTGCCCGCAACATCCCCCCCCCTTCGAAAACCAGCCAAACCCCTGATGAAGCAAGGGAAGGTACCACACCCGCCCAAGCGGGTGTGGTGCTACTAGATATATATATATGTATTTAAATTTCTATGGACGGTAGCCACACCTGCCCAAGTGGCTGTGGTGTTTTTTTTTTGTTTTTTTGATTCCTATGGACAGTGCCACACACCCGCTAGAGTGGGTGTGTGGTGCTAACATTTTTAAATAAATAAATAAATAAATAAACAAGTAATGAAACACGGGACTGCTGAATGAAACCCCGTTGACCCCGGGTAGCCTATGCATAATATAGTGATAATAAATAAATAATTATAAATGGATCACATTATCCCCGATAAGCCCGTATGGCCCACTGCAAGTCTGAGATTCTCTAAGTTCCAGTTTCGGCCAATTTTCAGCCAATTTTCGGCCATTTCGGCCAATTCTGGGCCAGGAGGTGAAATCATAAAAATGGCCATTTCGGCCGAAATAGTGATGGGACCTACTTAGGTACCATTATCTGCCCCAGAAGTGGTACCTAACTAGGTAGGCTTAGATGACTGACCAAGGTGGGACAATTCGAATATTCAGGTCCAGGGAAATGAAGGTCTTTCTGGTTAATAGAAAATCCCAATGAACAGTGGTTGCTCAAGGGAATAGATCAGTGTCACAAAATTAAGATGTCAAGGCCACACCCTGAAGTCGTCCTCTTGACTATTCAGTCTTAATGCGGCTGTACACAGTCTTGACAAGTGGGAAATCTCCTCCAGACAGCAGCAATACTTCAGTGCCTCAGACTGTGATAGGGGGAAAAACCAAATATTTACATGCCCCCTCCCCTTTATATACATTTCAGACCACAATTAAAAATTCTGGAAGAAAAGCGGAGATAAGGGAAGCATAATGAAAAAGAAATGAAGTCAAAAGCTTCAAAACTGGTGGAGATATTCAAGAATCAAGTGAAAAAGAGACAAAAAACACTTTACAAGGCATTCCTCCCTTGAAACTGGATAGATTCCCTTAAGGAAAGGTGGAATAGGTCGTCCTGAGTGCCCTTTGCATCGGAATTAAGGGGGCCGGAACCAATTTGTCATTTGTGTTGGTGGAGCAAGGGGGGAGTCATGAGGAAGGGGTTGTCTTGTGAAAAATGGAGTTCACGTCCATTCGTTTGCCCTTGGTACCATTCGATGCGCATTTTTAACAGCTTTCCGGGTGTGGTACTAGTGAACGAATCCAATAAGAATTGGCTTCGAAAATCAAGAAATACTCCTTTAGAGTATGAATCATAGAAAGATATTGTTACAGGGACCGCATTTTTAATTCGTTCGTTTTGTGTTTGGTACCGTTCGATAGGTACGATTCGTATCTTTCTGGGCGCGGTCGTTCCGAGTCGATCCGATCAAAAATGACGGAGAAATTCGAAAAATACTCCTTTAGAGTGACATAATCCCTTTCTGGATCATGTGACAGGTCCGCGGGTCCAGAACGAAGGCCAGGCACAGTCCGCATCATTACATAATCACAATTCTTTGCCCTCAAGGCAAAGGAATGACGTGGAATAATAGGTTTCGGACATATAGAATTTGGATTGTTTCTCCAATGAATGAACAGCTTGAAAATTAAGGATCGGATGGATGTTCAGTCCATTTGTTTGGTTGTAAAATTGGCCTCGGATGGTGTTTCTATGGTGTAGGGATTTATCCCTCCAACACCGGCCAAATCATGCTCATGCTTGAACACATACCAAGCAGGTGTGACAATCTCCTTTATATAGTCACCTTGCTTGCCTTATACATATGCATTAGGATAGCACAATAAATCAACCAAAAGCAAACTTACGATGCCCATCTTCACCTGGAAGAGGATTTGGATGTTCTTTTGAGTACACATGGGACCACCCATTGAATGCATTTTTTTCACACTGACGCTTCTCCTTCTCAATCCCAGCAGGATCACTGAGATTGAGTTGGGTGGCCTTCAGAAGCCCTAGACGAGGATATCAGCTCTTATCTGCGAGTGTGCTGAGATCCTCCAAAAATTTGTCTCTGAGCAAGTTAGCCCGTGCGGTGACGGCTTCCGAGATCATTCCGATCAAGAATGGTCGAGAAGATTTAATGGAGGGGTTCCCGGGCCAGAAGTCGGGATCTCCGTAATCCCCATCACAGGACATAAGACCCTTGCCACGGGCTCTAGCCGTTGAGACAACCTTGCCCCCCCCAAGACGCGACAGTGGCTGGTGGCTGGTTGCCGTAGTGAACATGGACGATAGAAAAGGGTGGTTCGTCTTGCTGGGATTCATGGCTCAAGCCTGCAGTATTTGGCGGGCAGCCAATGATTCCATCATCAGTATCAGTTGTAGGGTCAAATGGGATGTGATGATTCACAGGGGGATGATATGTGGAATCCAAGCCAATGGTGAGTTCGTCATTGCGATCATCAGTGTCACTGTTGGTTGTGGGTTCAAACAAGATGTGAGGCCTCGAAGGGTGTGTCAAGCCAACAGTGACTTCGCCATTGGTATCCTCTTCAATGGCCATAGGACCAAGTGGGATTGGACGGCTGGAATGGGGATGAGATGTTGAGTCGTTTTGTGGCATGGTAGATTTCAGCAGTGATAAAGCACCAAACTGGGGACTTCTGGGTGACGTATGCATGTGTTCATTGCTATTATCAATAGAACGAGAATCGGTTTCACCATCAGTCCAATTCTTCTTGGTCTGAGGCCTAGTTGTGTTGGTAGACGAATGTGCCTTTTTAACAAATGTCAATTCCAATCCAACAATGAAAATAAACAAAAACGAATCATCACTCACATATGTATCAATGCGATCCTGTTTGCACTTCTGGGTCAAAGTTCTACACAAGTGTGGGGAGAAAACTGGAGGCAGCAGCTGCAAGGATCCAGGCTCAAGATGAGCAGGGGGATCCACTTGATTCCCATCATCACCATCCTCATTGGCTCCACCGACCCCGTCTTTATTTGTTGTTGTTGCTGGCAGTGTGTTGACAGCAGGATGTTGTCCCTTTTTCTTGGTCTGCTGTTTGGTCACGGACAAGGGATGTATTCCAAGGGCCAATTTGTTTGAGGCATCGAAGGAGACCAAGGGCATAGTAGCAGAGAGAGTAGGTGAACGAATGGCTGTCAGGGATCTGGAGTCAGGGACAGGAGTAGGGGAACGCTGAGATATCGAAGATAAAGCAACAGGCGAGGGGACTTTGGCTGAGGTCTTCTGCTTGGCTTGGGCAATGACAGTGTTAGATGGCCTAGCCTTTGCAGTCGGCCTTCATTGGCGTTTACTAGTGCAGATTTCTGGTTCTGAGCCCTTGTCAGCCCCCCCAAACCCATCTTGACCATCTAATATGACAGAAGACTCCGCAGAAGAGACAGCTCCACCATGCTGTATGGCAGGTTGTCCAGTCTTTGCATGAGAGGAATTAGAGAGTGTGGAAGAATCAACAGGCACTCTGGGTAATTTTGTGCCTTTCAGAGGCATTGAGTGACTCAGTAGAGTGGAAGGTGCACAGTGAGCAAGAACTCGCCAACAACACCTATCGTTACCCATTCATCACCTAATGCAGAAAGACCGCTCTAATAAGGACTGAGAGACATGTGCAAAAAATCTGGAGAGCTCCAGTATTACATAATACTACTTCCATAAATATCGAGGAGCATCTAATTGAAGTTCTAGTACTAAGCACCAGTGATCCTTCCGATAGCTGAATGTTTCGTCTGCTCGTTGCATAGAAGACCTTCCCACACTGACACAAGAACCCCCATCCTCGATCACCCACTTTGCAATTTGCCGAATGAGCTCATCATAAGGTCCATTTGTCGGCCACATATAGACTGAGAAGTCCTTCACTTGAGACTGGGGAGGAGGTTCTAGGTGGCTGCGCATTATCATCTCCAGACGGCGTAGATCAGGGGGGATGTTGGATATAGGTATCAGGGCCAGCCTATCAAATAGCCAAGTTCTGTCAAATGAGACAACGTCCATTGGGTGTATTCGATCGTGGGCATGTGGCAGCAGCAAGGATGGATTGTTTCCGGAGAGACAAGGAGGAAATGAGAGGTTCTCTAAGAATTGATACTTGAAAGACATTGAAGGGTTGGAGCCATGTTCCTTCCACCATGCGCGTTCGATGACAGGAGAGACAGGCCTTTCCCGACACATGGGGGGGAGGCAAATGGTTGTAGTGACAAGTGGTGCACGCTTCATCATCTCCTGGAGATCCCACTGTGAGCAGTGCCAAGCTATAGCTTGCTCAACATATCGGGGTTCAAAAAGCCATATGTACGCCACCATTTCCGGTGTGAAGGCATCCTTCACTTGGAACCGAGCCAGGCCTCGAACATTGGCCTGTGACATTAGCATGGTGTGAACAGTATGGAGATGTAGCTGAGATTTGAAGGCCAGGGACATCGACCATGTTCGAGAGTTGCAGTACTTCTTTTCCTGAATTCGTCGTACACCAAGGCAGCCATAAACCACGAATTCTTCCAACCAATGTTCTCGCTCAGCACCCCGTAAGACTGGGCCAACAACGAGGGTATACCACTGATGTATGGACGTTCGAGCAAGTGGGTAGGGAATGTTGGTGAAGAGAAGTGATGATGTGTTGTGATTCGAATCCAGACCTGACTCCAGGTGCAACATTGGAAGTGATATGCTAGGCCGAGTGAATAAGGCAGCTAGATAGTATAGAGGATGGAGGTTAGTCTGACTAGTATCCAGCATGAGTTGAATGGGAATATGGGGCTATCCCACATACCATGCCTACAGTGTGATGTACACTCATGGTCAGCTGGATAAACGACATTGTTGAGATTAAACCAAGTGTCCACAGCAGAAGTTGGAGAGGTCATGAAGTGAGGTTTGATATAGAAAGTAACAGAGATTGGAGCCAAGAGTCTGACAGAGGGCCCAAGAAAAATAGATGTGGGTGACAATGTCGTAATTCTGGAGTTCGCCATGTGATCCTGAAGCAGCAATGGACGAGAGGCCTAGAAATATCAAAAAATAAGATTGTGAATGTTTATGATTATTAACCAAGTTTCACAAGGATGGTTCATACCAATGTGAAATCAGAGGAACCAATATACATGAAAAGTCAGTCAAACAGTTACATTGAGTTGGGGCAATGTCCGGAGTTCACTGCATACCCACATCGCTATGCAGCACAATGCATGAGGTCTAGAAACATCAAAAAAATGAGATTACGAACATTTATTATTAACCAAATTTCACAACGATTGGTCCATACTGATCCAAAATCGGATGAGCCAGTATGTGTATCTTAGTATAGGGGGGCTACAGTCATAATTATGGGGCATAGTTCTCTGGTATTTTCAAAATATGTTCTTATATACTAGGTCTAAAACACTCTATATTACATTGTTATACCTCATCCAACCTGAAAATAGTTATGAGTCCAACAAGATTTCAATTTATGGTACTCATGTGATTGGACTGCCTTCAAAGGGTCATATCCCGGTTTTTATTGTGCAGAAACTTTCAATAGGAAGGGATGAGATTATTCCCCGAGTTACAGGGCTAATAATCCTCATGAAAGTGATATATTGCACTGCCCTTTTGATGCTTAACTGCATTGGGTTTAAATACGTCACAATGCTCATTGTTTTCCCCCTAAGAATTACTTTTATATTTGTACATTGTGTTTCTCTTGCCAATGTACAGTCTGGTATACTCATCACATATGTATGCAATTTTGAGTGCTTATTGATATGAGTCTGTTTATTTAGTTTCCATGGCGTTGAGTGACTTTCCGGAACCAAACCATGTCGCATGTCCCCCTCTGTCATTGTTCCTTCCTCGGTATGTTGTACTCATTGTTATGGGACAGTATGGACTGATAGGATCAGCCAAGCTGAGGGTATCCAAGTCGGATGACAATCCCAACGAGGAGTACTATGCCTGTATGAATTGGGGTACTCCACGCCCAGCTTGCAAATTTTTCAGTATGTTACTCTGCGGATATTCTGAGACTTTCACTGATGGTATCTCTTTTTTCAGTCTGGGTCAATCAAGACACTACCGTTAGATTTTCTTCCTTGCTGCTATCTGCACCTTTGACACCTAAGCGTATGTATACAGCTTTTTCGTTCACTTGCTTCTTACATAATCTTTTACCAGGACAAGGACCATCAACAACCCCAAGAACTCCTACGACAACCCTGAGAACTCCTACAACAACCTCAAGGGTCGCTCCTGCTGCAATGGATCTAAGTCTTCAGGTTGAGGAATTGGAGATGGAAAGGGATAGATTTGAGGACTCAGCCATACAGTGTGGAAGATAAAAACATCCAGTATCAGAAAATGCGAAATTACACAACTTCCAGCCATTGGACAATCACATGACTGATTATGAGATTAATTACAGCTACACGCAGAAACCAAATTCGTTTTATAACTCTGTCGGTTTTGATCGGAGAGGTACGCCCATATAACGCTTAGAAAGCTATGATTCACACCTTTCGAACAGTACCAAACACAAGTTGAACGGACCAAAACTGCACTCTCCAGGCCAATTTTATTATTAAAATCCAGAATTTCCAGTAAAAAATGAATACCTCCATCAGTTCACATTCAATCCTCTCGAAACAACTGCGCCTAGAAATATATAAAAAATCCGCATCCAACGGTACTGAGCACGCGAAGAACAAATTAAAACTGAACTCTACAGAACGATATTACTATCAGAATCAACACCCATCAGTAAAACACGAATTTCTCCGTCAGTTTACACCGGATCTGCTCGGAACCACCGCGCCCAGAAAGCTGTTAAAAACACGCATCGAATGATACCAATCACGCCTATTACAGATACAAACTGCTGTCTCTGCATTGAATCCCACACCATGCACTTGTTCCTTTTTATTAACCAGTAACAAAAACACCTTAACCACTGGACTATGCTCAGATTAATCTCCAGAACCCGGAGATGTCCTTTAATTTCGCTTCCCATGAGCCCCAAAACACATCACAAGATCAGTGACATCATGCTCCAACCACTCCACAAGCTCAGTAAATTAGTGACATCATTCCCTTTATGAATCCTTTTGTTCTCTTTATGAATGACATCACTATGACTTCACTATGACATCACACTCTATGGATGACTCAGCTATGACCGCATTATGACATCATTTTTTTATTACTCTTTTGTTCTACTCCACTATGACTCCCCCATGACATCACTATGATCTCATAGCTTTATTACTCTTTTGTTCTTGCTCCATGCACAGCCACCTTCAGATAGGTATATAAGCTAGCAGATTTTCTTGTTTCCCCCCATCTCCTCACTCTGGAAATCAACCACTGTCAACTACTGTCTACCATTCTGCTTAATATCTAAAGTACTGTCTATCTAAAGCCATCTGGAGCTAAGTCATCTTCAAGGTTGTTGAGACCAAGCTACTGGAAGCCATCTACACGAAATACTGAAGCCAAGGATAGTTGCAGAACCTAAGGTTAGAGTTGCTGGACATCCAAGGAAAAGGTAAGCATAACGAAATATGAGTCAGGAAAGAAGATTGAAGCATACTAACCAAACTAACCAAGCACTGACCATTCCATAGCCCACAGATATCCGCATTTTGACTAGGAGGACGTAAACAAGGACACACAAATATCAGTAAATGAACAAACGCAATGCAAACACGTATAAGCCTTTCCACAAGCATCCCAGATGTATAAGCCTTTCTATAAGCATTCCATACAATGTATAAGCCTTCCTATAAGCATCTACGATATATCATTGACTATTGCTAGTCCATATCACATTCCATTCTCCAATAAACACATACATATCTTGCAGAGAGTGATCAACCATTGAAGCGAACCAACCCATTTGAATAAACAGAAACACAGTCTCCTATCTACACACTGGCTGAACCAGATTTTGATTTGACAGTCATCGGAGCTCCCAACCCTTCTTCTATAACAGGCACAGTACAAGCTTACTCTGGTCACTGGTAAGTACAATGAGCTGAGGGCTAAGCTTGTTGCCCTACTTGAAGACGCTTAGGAATTTTCTACTCATTACCACCTGTCCTAGAATAGTTTTCGGAGAGTCCTGAAGGTCTCTTTCCTTTCTTGCTCCATTTATGTCTTCACTTGGCCGAAAGGCAAAAGCATTGGTGAGGCACAATAGGAAGAAATTCGAAGCCGCAAATCAACTGTCATTGTCCAAACAGCAGAAGGGCAATGAGGAGGCACTCCTCCATCCACTGACAGGCTCAGAAGATCCATATCGAGTTATCCCTGGCAATGAACTACCATCTGAACGGAGTTTGAATAGGAGGAAGCACAACGGTGTCGTTTTCCTTGGAAGGGGTGCTGATGGTCAGTCAATGTATCAGCAGGCTGGGCTCCCCACTCGGCAAGGTCCCCAATCTTCTGTCGACACCTCCATTCAGCCTGACACTGACAGTTTTTTCAACTTTGACTATGGATTTGATGCGATGGATTACCGTGTGCCCCAAGATCCCCATCCTATCCTTCACCCATGAGAAAGCCAGCACCTTATCAAAGACTGACAAATGGAACACTATCATTCTCCCAAATTTAATTCGTCCTTACATGGCCTTTCGTGTGGCCATGAATTCTGGGTGTGATTGTGTCCCAAGTCCTCCCAAGATGAACCCGTGTAGCTGTGGAGAGCCCAACGTCAGGCTTGAGGTTACATGTGTCTGCCTAAAACATATGTCTTTTGATCCGCTGATGGAAACTGAATACTTATCCATATTCTTGCAGGTGTCAACTCAATTGTACTGTATGTCTGCAAATGTCTGCCAGCACCTTGGCAACTCATTGAACATGGACTATTTCCATGTGCTCCAGTCTTTCCTAAGCTCGCTGTTGAGCTTGATATGCTTGAGTTCGCTGCAGGCCTCTTCGTTAATTTGGCCCCTAATGAAACGGCCTGGGCGGCAATGCTCACAGAATTCCTCAGTACTCGAGGCTACATCTTCACTTTTTCCGTGAGTGTTTGGGATTCAACTACACCCCTACTGTATCTAATGTTTATATCACAAAGGATTCGCTTCAGCAACGCTTCAGAAATGCGCTTGCACAGTACCAGGTGCTGATGCAGGTTGTTGAAGCTGAGGTCAGCAAATCTGTCGAGGTCACCCGGAATCTAGCTCTTGCTGCCTCTGTGACACTATCTGCCCAACATTTCAAGGCAGAGCTTCCAACGCTTGATGAATCTACACCGCTCTTTGACCACTCTTACCTCAATGGCCAAAGCGAGGATGGCCACATCCCACAATTGAAAAATGGCAAGGCTCATCAGCACCCGAGTGCATACCTTCATTCTCACTGCCCTCTTTGCTTTGGAGGGAGACCCCCAGTACCTCAAGAGAACACATTGGTACATTTATGATAGACATTTTGAACTTGCACTAACGGACACTCATTCCAAACCACATGCTGTGATCTGCATAGATGCCAACTTCCAGCAGAAGCAGAATCATGACAAGGATCGTCGAAAAGGCCATGAGAAGGAAGAGGGCATGAGGGATCCCCTGATATTCAGCCCACACACTGTCCAGATATCAGAAGCTAATCTGAAGGAGTGGGAGGCCAATGTCGATGTGATTCAGAACAAATTGCCCTCTAACGCCGGGTCGAAGCACAAGGCCGCAGAGTTGGACGTTAGTGCCCCAGACACTGACGACAAATGCGAACCTGGAATGCCGATCCCCAACTCATGTGCCGACTTGTGTGGCGAATCATTCATTGCCGCCAACAGCGATCATGTTAAGGCTTCGACAGCCTACTTCTCTGATACCAGCATGATGGCGATTTTGTGCCATCATGATATAGTCCTTTTCTGGGCTAATATGTGGACCGCTGGTGAGAAGCAGTTCTTTGCATTAGCACTGCTTGCTGCCATCATGGCCAAGCTCCCTTCAGATTGGACACTCAGGTTCTTATATGATATCGCATGTCAAATGCACCGAAGTCTGATCAAGTGGGATTTCTTGCCTGAGTATCTCCCCTGAATCCTCTTCGGTGTCTCTGTTTTCCATGCATACAGACACCAGTGGGTCTGCCAATTATGGTACCACCCACGAAAGGCCGGGATCTGGGGACTCTCGGATGGAGAGGGCTGTGAACGGTTTTGGAGCATGCTTCGTCAACTTATTCCCATTTTGCGCATCACAGGGGTAAGCTCTCCATTCCCATTTCAGGGTATCATGTACTAATAGTTCAACATATCATAGTTCCATCGTCGTCAGTACATATTGAATCTCCAGATCACCCATATTCACGGAATACAATTGATGGGTATGGCTGAGTGGCTTCAACAACATATCACCAAAACAATGAAGTGTCTTGTAGATGCTCAGCCGAAGCTTGAGGCCTGTGGCCACTCCTCCTCATTCCTTCGTCAGCAGTTCACTGAGCAGCACATCTATCAGAGCAAGCCTATTACTTGTATGCCTTTCCGAACTACTTATCTAATGCCTGCCCTAATCAAACATTGGAATAGGGCAATCGAAAAATAGCGGTATAAAAGCCATAGAGAAGATTGTCGCTTTATGAGAATCCACCTCTGCCATGAAGGTTGTGATTGCATTGCTTGAGAGTGAGCTTATGAAATATGTCTTGACTGATTCCATTGCAGTCAGTAGTGCTCGATTTGACATACTGACAAGCATTGAGGCAAAAACTCGTGTCCTCACCCATCTCCAGAAAGACATCGACATCACAACAAACCATATCAATCTTCATGACAAAGTTTCTGCAACCAGGCTGAACGAAATCAAAAAGCAGCCGTTTTTCGCATTACAAATGAACATGTGTGCCGTGAAAGCACATCTCTGTACTAAGCTTTGAGAGTGAAAGTTCAAGCTCGCAAACCTTGAACGTGCCTATCGTAGCAAGCAAACGGGTACATTCACATTTATGCAACCCTGCCCACTATAATCCTGATCATTGAAATGATCACAGACCAGAAAACTTGGTCTCATATTGAAGATGCCATGCACTGTTGTGAACCAATGATTACCGGGCTTGCTAAGAAGTACAACAGCATGTTGAAGCAAATGGTGCAATTGCGAACGACTGATACAGTGGCCGCCAATGTGATCCTCCCTCCTGCCATCGTCCTCAAGACCCTTTTCAAGCTGGATGTCGACAATGACACCTGGCATGATGTTGGGTTAGAGGACCTGGAGGAATTCGGGGGTGTTCTGCCTCCCTGGCTGAGTGATGACACAGTTCGAGCTGGTATATGTTTTGACCAAGAGGTTCTGAACTGTAAGGGTGAACTTGCACGCTGTCATACGGAATGTGCGGCGATGCAAACCTGGTTTGAAGAAGAGTACGAGGCTACCAGCTTTGCCGAGCAATACACACCAGGTGGGCACAGGCATGTATTATTGATTCATACTGGTATTTACGGTCTTCCAGATGCTGATTTGAAGTATCACCTTCAAATTCGTCTGCGGAGCTTGGGAGCACTAGGTGAGATGTGGCAACGAAAGATGCCGGCTTTGGTATCAGCAAGACCATGGCCAGAAATGGTTCCAGCGACACTATTTGTACCGACTCATAGGCAATGACTTACTCCTGATGACATCTGCTCAACACCTAATGATGACCTCGATATCCAGTCATCAGACGATGATGACGAGACAGAGCTGGAGCCAGCAACTATCTGTGACACACATGTTATGGAGGAGATAGATCACCGAGCACAAGAGCAGGTGTGGGAGGCAGGAGAAGGTGATCCTGAGTAATACCTCTTTTCAGACAATGACTCGACATAGCTCACTGTCATCTTCATCAGCTCCCTCTCATCATATTTCCTCCACTTTCGTCCCTCCCTCTCTACGGGCCTTATCATTTCATCTGTCCTATTTTCATGTGTTTCCTGGGCCGCCCTTACATTCCTCGTGTCATTCTTCTATTTCTTGCATTATCCTTCCACTTCCTGCATCATCCTTGTGTTTTTCACATCATCCTTGCATTTTTCAGGTCATCCATCAGTTTCCTGCACTGCCCTTGCACTTGTCACTGTTGCCATTGTGCTCCTTGTGCCATCCTTGCATACCTCGCTTCCTCGCGTATCTTGCACCACCCTTGCGTATCTTGCATCACCCTTGTGTATCTCACATCATCATTGCATTCCTTGCATCATCGTCACATTTCTTGGACTGTCGTCACATTTCTTGCATCGTCCTTGCATTTCTTGCATCGTCCTCGCGTTTCTCGCATCATCCTCACATTTCTCGCATCGTCCTCACGTTTCTTGCATCGTCCTCACGTTTCTCACATCGTCCTCGCATTTCTCGCATCGTCCTTGTGTTTCTTGAATGATCCTTGGATTCCTCACATCGTCCTTGCATGTGTCCTTGTGCTCTTTGCACTATCCCTGTGTTTCTCATGTTATCCTCCAGTTTTTTGCGACATCCTTCAGTCTCTTGCATTGTTGTCCCATTTCTCACATCATCCATACATTTTTTGCATCGTCCATCTGTTTTTTGTGTGGTCCGTATGTTTTTCGCATCATCCGTACATTTTTCGCATTGTCTGTATGTTTTTTGTGTTGTCCATCCATTTTTCACATCATCCATCTGTTTTTTGGATTGTCCTTACTTTCTTCATACTATCCTTTCCGTTTCAGCGCCACCATTGCATTTTTTTTACATTGCCCTCATATTTCTTGCATTGCCTTCATGTTTCCCATGCCCCCTTCCATTTCCTATCCCTACTGCTTTAGATCCCTGATGTCATGATATCTCTGTGATGACATGTTAGAAAAAAAAAAGAGCAAGTATGTGTGGACTTAGAAAAAAAAAGTGTGCATGGAGATAAAGAAATCCGGGATCGCCAATGTGGTGGACTTGGGGAAACTCACAGTACTATCCCCAGGGCAGGTGTTCATGGCCCCATGGCCTAAAAAAATTTCTGGCATGGGCCCATGGAGCCTAAAATTGTATGAGGTTCCGTGGGCCCATGCTAGGCTCATAGAGTACATGGGGCCATGGCAAAATGAGCCTATTAGGTAGGCTATTCTACCAGAAAAACCAGACCTAACTAGGTACCGAAGTAGGGCTGCCTAAGGTGGTACGGAAATGGAGTTGGTGGAGTCCTCAGAGGGAATTTCCCAGCATCTTCAGGAGTGAGAGGGCACAGTTTCCCTTCTGTACCATGTTCCTGACATGCTCGTTGAATGCTAGCTTAGAGTTGTAGGTGATACCGAGCCACTTCAGATGTTTAGAGGGCTTGATGGTGATCAGAGCTGCCGGGTCCTCAGTCAGTATAACGACTGAGGGGTATGACTCACCCCTTGTCCACCATGAGTAGTGCTGTAGTTCTCATTTGACTTCATCCATAGCTAGGCCGTGCAATCTGAGCCACTCTCTAGCTGCAGCAAATCCCAGAGCGAGGACTTTAGCATTAGTACTCAGCTTATCCGATGACACCACAAGCCTTCCATCATCAACGTAGAGCAGGGTCGTGATTTCCCTGCATGAATTCTTCTTCATCTCACGCCAGAGTGCAATACCAACCTTGTTACATGACACTGCCTCTTGAATATGTTGTGCCAGGGGGGATGTGAATATGGCTGCCAGGATTGGTGACACACACAACCCTTGGGGGATCCCTGTCTGTGACTTTCAGGGTATCTCGTTTCCCATCCAGGCAGATAGAGCTTAGTCAATCACTTAAGAATGAGGCTGTCCACTTTATGAGAGGGAGGGGGAGACGCAGGTCCCTCATTGTCGTCAGAAGCAGTGGATGGGATATGAAGTCGAAGAAGCCCGTGATATTGAACGTAAGTACCGATGTGACCTGACCAACATTTCATGCTGCTTCTATGTCATGGATGGCTGCCAGGGCCACATCCTCTGCCAATCTCCCTGGGACTCCCCAAATTGATCAGCAGGCAGAAGTTTGTGGCTTACTGTGAGATATGCCATACACTGAGCAACTATGTGCTCAATAGCCTTCCCCAGGACCTCTAGTAGTTGGATCAGTCTATATGAGCAGGGCTTAGAATACGAGTCTTTCTTGGGTTTCCTCAGTGCCACTGCTATTGACGTGTGGAATGGCTCTGGGTGGTGGCCAATCTCGATGGCGAGGGTACAGATGAGGAAAAGTTCTTCCTCTGCCACTTCCCATGCCCACTGGTAGGCCCTGCCTGTCATCTCGCTAATGCCAGGCGCATTCAATGGAGCTGCCTTGAAGATTGAGTCATGCACCTCCTGTTTCATTACTTTTACCCACTCGATATCAGTGTCGCAAACATTCATGTCAGGATATCTTGCATCCAGCAGGGCAGGTGGCACTGGGAATAGTGCTTCCCTTAGTGCATTGCATTTATCTTTGTGACTCACTGCAGGTTCTGTCCCAATGCCTTGCTCAATGGGGGGGGACATGAGTTGTCGTGACCCGCGTGTCCACTTTGCAAATGAGTACAGAGTCTGGGGTGTCGCACCTTCAACAAGGGTGTTGTAGTAGCTTGCCTTTGTCCTGTGGTATTGGCGCTTGAAGACTGCACGGAGATGGGTGACATTATTCTTTGCCATATCTGACACCTCTTGGCCCATTGAGAGGGTGTCGCTGATGGACATTCGAGCCGCTGATATTGAGTTGAGGGCTGCTGTAAGTTCAGGGGTCCACCATGGCTTTGCTCGAGGTGACACATGCCAGACTGGGACAGCCGCTAGGGCAGCTGTCTGCATTGCATCTTGGAGGAACTTAGTCGCATGATCTAGTTGAAGTGGGCTTACTGGGTGGAGGGTATGGGTCAAAAGTGGCCCAAAGACCTCATTATAATCATCATTATCATGTATGGCCCTATATAGTGTTTTCGGTGAAAGTCTGCTTGTTCACGTGCTTCCAATTGAACTTAGCTTGCGACAAATTCGATATCTCCTCCCCAGCATTTTCGATGGAGAAGAATATTGCGTAGTGATCTGAGTCAGCATTGAATTCCTTCTCGACAGACCATTTTGTCAGTGCATGGACCTCATTGGCTTTTTGATTTGTGAATGTCAGATCAAGTGGCAAGAGGAACTCAGCACTTTTGGATTGCCACGTTGTGAGGTTATGAGGATTGCGAATTGTAAAATCATTCTCCTGCAACCACAGTACCGTGTCCTGTGCACGTTGGTCTCCATTTCCATCCATTGCACAACAAATTGGGTGGTGGAGGTTCCAATCACCTGTGAGAATGGTGGCTATGTCTTCATCAAAGGCGATGTTGCGTAGGCGGTCCACAGAAAACCCATCTGCCTCCTCTACTGCTGACTGGTTGTAGATGTTCACCAAACAGGTTATTGGCTGGTTAGCACCCTGGCATCTGACATCAAGTACCTGGATATCTAGATCATTAATTAAATCTGTGTGGGCAACTATATCAAGATTGGCTTCAGTATGGATGTAAGCCATGACTTGTGGGCATCTGTCTTCAGGCACTGGTGAGGTAGGCATTATGGGCTGCCATCCCTGCATGCTGACTCCACCATGGATGTCATCTGCACTCATTATACTACCGTACCATGGTTCTTGAAGAAGGATAATGTTGAAGTTTCATTCATGCATTGAGGCTAAGTTGAGGGCTGTGTGGCATATTTGATTGCTATGAGCTGTGTTCAGGCAGTAGACATTAATAAGTGGGCTTTTAGCTGGTTTCTCAATGGGCGGCATGGGCAGGTTGGGAGGTACCATTCTCAGGCTGCCTCAGGTTAGTATATACCAATTTGGATTTGGGGGTCATATAGTCATTCTCTGGGGTCTTTCCTGAGTGTCTCAATGAGAGAGGGGACTTAGCTTGATCTGATAGTAGGCGGGTTTGACGTTCATATTCAGCTTCTTCTTGGTTAGCTCTCTGTATTTCTTCAGCTTCGGCACTCCAGCGGCTATGTTGGCTTCTCCTGTGGTCAGTATCTTCTTGATCAAGTCTGTTGGAGCATTGTACATTAGTTTCATCTGGGTCCTCCATTGTTACCTCTCTCACATTTTCCCATGTGGTCATGGCAATGGCATTTTCCGCCTCCCCCAAGTCAGGTTCAGTGAAGGCCTTTGCAGGTGCGCTTGGCAGTTTTGGCCCCTTTGTTCCCAACATGGTGGCTTTCTTTCGGTTAGTCAGCTTTCCTCCTCCTGGTGGTGCACTTGCCCCCAGGGTTTTTAATTTGCCTAGATGCTTGGTCTGGGCGTCACAAGTGATTGATCTAGCCTCATGCTCACCTCCACAGTTTACACATTTGAGGGGAGTTTCTACAGGGTGTGAGTCAGTTACATGCTCAGCACTTGTACACATGGAGCATAGATGGCCAGTCTGGCAAGCATCAGTGTGGTGATCTATCGAGCCACAAAGATTGCAGTAATAAATCTGTGGCCGTTCAGTGTATTTGGACATTCAGCAGGATGTCCCAAATAGGTAAAAGATACCTTGATCCTTAAATAGGGTTGCTGACTCTTCAGATGCGAAACTAATGGAGATTGATGCACTCGATTGGTTGCTGATGATTGATTCATGCCCGAGCCAGGATGGCTTTCCACACTGTGTGAGCATACTGAACCCTGCCCACTTTTCTGTTAGTTCCTCTATTACCCTTTCAATTGTTGTGCACTCTCCATCAACCCATGTGGGGACGCGGTCCAGCTTAACCCTGTGGTACACATAGTTCGGGGTGGGCTTTGAATATGTTAGAGCTAAATAGGGATGCAATCACTCCATAGTAGTCTTTCATGGCTTCAGCATTCGTGGTTTCACTTCATTATAACTACCATGTTACTGTTAAGGGACCACTGGATGGCATCAATACAGTCTTCTTTACCTGCCCCCTTTAGGATTAAGGCATTGTTGATTTTGGAGACGATTTCTCTGCCTATCTGACAGTCCTCCTGGGCAACCTTCAGATAAAACTCAATGAGGAGGTGACAGCTGTGGTTCCTCTGGGATGGGTTTGCTGGCGGGGGGGCTGTAGAAGCCTTCTTTTTGGGGGACGGTTTGATTGGAAGTGGGTTGTCAGAACATTTCAGGTGAGATGACCACTTTACCGGGGCATGGATTGATTCTGAAAGGCCGCTTGGTGTTTCCGTGGGCATTGTGGTCATTGCGGCAGGTTGGCGATCTAGGATACAGGTGAGTATCGCAATAGAGTTTGCATTCTGGGCCAATGCTTTCGCTTGCTCTGCATTGGTCTGAATCAGGGACCCTAGGGAGGTTTCAGGGGTTGTATGCACCAGTGGCAGAGGAATAGCTCCGAGGTGTACTGCCAGTTCAAATATACCCTTCCTTAGTGGATCCATATCTTCATAGTGTGACTCAGGGTCACCCAGGCCGCATATGGCGGCGTCAGCCAGCTGAAGAGTTAGCGCAGCATGTTGGAGGCTCGCTCCCCATGTCTGTACTACTGTGTCCTCATTCATGTCCGACAACTCACTTTGGTTGTCGGTTTCAGGGCTATCCGCTGGCCTGACTTGGGCAGGAGAGGCTGACTGGCGCCTGGACATGTGGCCTCTGTTCGTGCTGTCATACGGTTTACCTGTTGCTGTCACACCTGCACTACCGCGGGTATCAATGCGGACCGAATCTGCCTTATTTTTGTTTCTAGTGCGGCCATAGTTAGGCTCATTTTGTTCTCCCATGTTGGGAGTGTTCATTTTGGGGGGTGGGGGGAGATGGGAGTGTGGAGGGGAATGGGAAGAACTCGTTTCAATCTTTCGATTTTACTTTTACTACACACGTGATGTGGTGGTGAGTTGGCTACTGTCCGCGACCCCTAGAGGTGTCCTTTCCTTCTCCTGCACTCCATTCTCCTTCTGTACTTATTGCCTGGGTGATCCGTCAATCCAGGCGAATTCACAGATTTTTCGGATCTTCATCTGAGAATGGAGGTGCCCCTAGTTTAACTCTCATAAAGCACCTCCCCGGCTTCCTTGGCTACTCATTCTACACTATGTCTACTATCTATTCCTCCACTTCCCCCCCCACCCCCATTCCCAAGATATCTATATTTAACGTTCTGTTTCCCGATAATGACCCCCATGCAAACCTTCCTGCGTTCATCGATGCAATTTCTGGTCGCATCGTCACCCGTGCCCAGCTCCGACGAGACGCCAGAGTCCTTGCTCTCGGCCTCCGCAACAGCTTATAGCACCTGCTTGGCGCCTTCAACGTCTCCCGCCACGGCACGATCCTCGTCTTCAGTCCAAATTCCATGTCCTACCCTCTCGTTGTCTGCGCTGCTCTCGCGGGTGGGATCCGCCTTTCCCTTGCGAGTAGTACTCTCATGCCTCTGGAACTTGCTTATCAAATAAAGGACTCTGAACCAAGTCACATTGCTGTCCATCCCACACTGTTTCCAGTCCTTCTCAAGGCCCTCGAGATTCTGCGTGTCCAGTCCAAAGACTCTCTCCTGCGAATCATTTGCTTGCTCCTGCAAACGAGGTCCCTGCCGAATTGAATTCACAAGGCCGGCTCAACTTGGGTGATGTCATGAAAGCTAACAAGCAACTACAACCCGAGAGATTCGATAATGAGGAGGCCGATCGGACGACCTATATTCTGTATGCTGGACACAAGTTGTCAGTCACCTCAGGACTTCCGAAGGGGGTCGAGCTGTCCCACTACAATATCGTCGCCCAACTTCTTTCCCTTCGAATCTCTAGGTGATATCTGGATCAAGCAGGTGTTGATGTGCCCACCGGAGCAGTCCCTTATTTCCACATTTACGGTGCCCTCGCCCTCATTTACTATTCCCTTTCATGTGGAATCGCCAGTGTGGTGGCTAAATTCGAGCCTGTGACGTTCGGAGCGCAATTGAAAAGTATCATGTGACCGTGAGTTCACATGTTCTTTGATAGGGATAGCATTTGATTGTTACACGTCCTATTCGCTACAGTCCGCATTTTGTGCTCCCCCCACGATCACCTTTATAGCTCATTCCCCCCTCCTGGGGAAATATCACCTCTCGAGCTTGAAGACTGTAATATCTGGTGCGGCTCCGCTTACCGCGGTCATCGCACAATGGGCGGAACTGCGGCTTCAGGCTTCGGGAGCTAAAATCGTGCACATGGGGCAAATGTATGGACTAAGCGAAACTAGCGAGAGCACTCTATCAGCGCCTTGGTTCCTGTGGGCCTTGACCGTGCACATGCCCCTCTGCTTTTCAAATCTCCGTAGCTGGCGGTGCTACTGCCACCCCGCACGGAGATAATGATAAGCCGACTTCATGTGGTTGTCTTGTGGCGAATGCGGAGGCTCGTCTCGTCCACGAGGACGGAACGGACTCAAATGAAGGGGAACGTGGCGAACTTTGGATTCGGTACGTTTTCCTATACCTCTCGCGCCTCACTGTCCTCTTATCTATTCCATGTCGGTCAGGAGTCCATACGCGATAAAGTCAGGAGTGTGAATCCAGTCTTCACTGAATGCTAATGCCGGGTGTTGTTAGAGGATACTTGAATAAACCTTACGCTACCCAGGAATCAGTCGAGGGCGGCTTCTATAAAACTGGCGATATAGCCATACGTGACGATGAAGGCTTCTTTTACGTCGTTGACCGAAAGGAGTTGATGCTATCAGGGTCAGTCTAATTCTTTCCCACCGCAAAGCACTGAAGCATGATGGATTGTCATTCTAGTTTCGCCTGCGGAAGTTGAAACTGTACTATTCCAACATCCTGAGGTCGAGGACTGTGCTGTGATAGGAGTCTTAGATCCTGAGACCCATAACGAGCTTCCACGGTTCGTTTCTCTCCCTGACATCGTCTTTCATTGTCCTCAGCAAATACACTTCCCTCGTCAGGGCCTACATCGTCCCCCAGAGATCGAACTCTTGTCGGTAAGCCTGCCCCCAAATTGACCTCGGATATTCAACAATGGGTCAAGGACCGATTGTCTCCCCACAAAACCCTTCGTGGCGGTGCGTTGTGGCCCTTCGTCTAGTTTGAGCTGTGGAAACTAAGTAACACGCTGCGTCTTTCCGTTGATTGCGGGAATCAATTCAGGAGTGAGGCTTATCGCCGCGGCTTCCCAAGTCTCCAGCCGGGAAGGTCCTCCGCCGAGAACTGCAGGGGCTTGCGAAGTCTGAGAAGATGAATACGGCCCCGAAATTATAATGGACTGTTTACAGAGCTCAAAAAAAAATGAAACTCTTAAGCCGATTATCTTCGCGTATTTTGTCCCCACTCCCGACTTTATTGCTGTACTGTAAGTGTTACCATGTAATTGCACTTGTGATCGATATCTCGAATCCGTTCATTCTTCATCGTTGCCTGTACTCCACCGATCACCTGCAACAGAGAAGGCCCCCTCACAGATCGAATCTCGGTAAATAAGATCTGCAGATTATCAGATGTACTCTGGTACGAATCGCACGTGGAGGACATACACTATGGCCAAATCGGTACATTGTATAAAATAATAACAACCGAAATCCCCACAGGAATGCTGCTATGACGTATGTTTGCATGTAGCATGCCTTGATACGCTGTGAGTTCCGCATACGCGTTGTTGCACGGCCAGTGTCCCCGTTAGGTTGGATATCACATAAAGACCAAAATTGATATCCATGCTTGCATCGGGACAATCCCAAACACAATTGACTTGGCGAGGAAGGGTGAGTAATCTTGACGTCGTTTTTTTTTTTTGGTGAATTTTGGGAACCTACAATGGTCTCCCCCCCCCCTATCTGTAATTTTGAAACCTGTAAGCCCAGTTGGAAAGCACCGACCCCGAAAATCTCCCCGTTTTCGCGTGTGGCTTGGCCTGATGAATACACGGTTAATGCCCCTATATAGCTAACGGCACGCACGGTAGCATGATTGGCTATCTCGACGAGCTATGATCGTGCGCTGATTGGCCGATCGTGAGTACTTCATTGGCTTCCCTACTTGTAATTGCGATGGTGACAGCTCCTACTTAAGGCTCTCGGTTCGATACATTCGCACGTATACCCCCTCTGTACATAATACCTGGTGGTCCATTGCCGCCACATAATATTTGGTTGCACTTGACTTGATCAAAATTACTTGCAATTGAAGGGAACAAGGAAAAAATGAGTATGACATCGAAAAAAAAAGTCGTAAAAAGCATTCAGAGCCGCCGGCGCCACCCCTCTTTTTGTACGTGTTTTCTTTGAAAAGCTCACGGCCACCAGGATATCTATATGCATATATATCATCTTGGGAATTGCAAGTCGTGAGAAGGGCAGAAATGCTGCTCGTCCAAGCGCTCTGGGCACAGTAAATTGCGGAGCCTTGCGAGGGGCCACAATAGGTCGTCGCAGTCGTCAGTCCCACTGCATTTTCTTCGCATAATGCCTAATGTCAGACACAAAAGTGTCCTCTGGAAGAATCGAGACGTGAGATCGATACTGCCTCTAGTCAAACGCACACGCACCAATCTCATGCCCACGCCCAGCGGCAACCTTTAACACTATTTCATTCAGTCCTGTAGAGCCCAAGATATCAATATGGTCACCAGTCGTTGCTCCACCTCGAGGATCCAGACCCTCAGGTCGATGAGGCAGCTTTTCGTCCATCCATATCTCAATGACCGATTGCAGAAACGGTGGGGTCGAGTAGGGTTACGGACCTCAACCGTCACAACTTTGATTCCACTAGGATTCCACGTCTTTCGCTTCCACCCTTCGACGCACATCGCCCCGAGCGAGATCAGACTCACGGTCCCATCGCCTTCCCCAATCTTAACACCATTTCGAACCTTGTTATTTAACCGCTCCATCCATCATATTACTAGGTGAGATCTGGTGCAGGGGCAGACGCACCTTGGGGACAGTTTCTTCGTTTGAGACGGCCGTGTCGATCCAACTATCCCGTGCAAGTGGGAGATCAAAAGGCGTACGCGGAATGCTGGCATTATTAAACCCTCCCGGAGATTGACAGAGTGTGGAATTGAGGCATTGGGCACCTGGAGCGTCGGGGCTTGTGGCTCCGTTCCTGTATACTCCGCGTGCGTACCTGGGCAAATTGGGTGTGAGAAATAATGCATCAGATTTCAAGAAGGTAAAATGCCCGCACCAATACGATCGCTACCAATGAATTACCGGCCAAATAAGTAACTGTCAATATCGGAGATCTTGAACGTTTGGAATGCGTACTTCAGTTTCTTTTCCATGGCCATACACGCAGAATATCTTCATGCTGGGGGCGTTCGGTAGACTACAGGCAAGACCCAAAAACATGAGCGGGGAGCACTGATAATTTCGATGGGGTCAAACCTGATTTCGAGCGGATTCGTCCACTTTGTATGATCATTATCATTAGCTTTGAGTTTCGTTGGATCTCGTTCAATCCCATACGAGTAGTTCGATGCGAGCATTTTCTTGGCCAAAATGATTTAGAATTGTCATGCGGGTCTCATTACCATCAATATTTATGACGATTGGCAATCCGCACCTGCCAAGTATCCGGTACGTGTTCCAGCACGTATGCGCTGGCTTCAAGAGCGGTGAGGTTTCCAGTCCCAGGATTTGTCTCAAGAGAGGGGACATGTTTCCCTGCAGCGTCTACGGTCAGATCTGCAAAAAGAAGGGTTTCAACCGAGTGTCTCGATAAGGATCGAATTGCTCGATGACTCACCTACATCTTCACCTGCTTGAGCCGACGGCGCGCGGAAAGAGAATAGTTGACCATGAGTATGATTATTATGTCGCAAGTCGTCAGGGGCGCCAGTGTGGTTTCCCCAAATAGCTGTCCCTCCCTGCAATCGAACCTTTATGGCGCGACAAGGGAAAACACGGAGCTAAGATTATTGCAAACCTTGATCCAGAGACTTGCACTCCCAGCCCAACCACGGAATAGCGTCGCTCTTTCCTTACGTGAGAAGAACCGTTCCAAAACTGAGAAAACCTGAGAACGGTCTCCTCCAGTAACCAGGATATAAAGCACGTGCCATAACTTCCGGCAGGATTGATCTCAACGGTATCCTTCATTTCACCCGAGAGAAATGCAGTCATTGCTTTCGCCTAGGTCCAATCAATCACTTATCATCACTGGCGTGGTAATGCATTCAGTGAAAGTGAGGCAAAACACACCACACCCTACAATATTCAAATCGAGTCAGTTCTGGAGCACGATGGCTACAAGGAAGCGCTCAATTTCCACATACAAGATGAGTCCCTGCTAGCGATATTACAGCCTCTATGTTATCCTATCATCCCACCAATAAGCGAATGCGGAATCTGAGTAATCACTAGCTCCCAGACAAAGAGGCGATACGGACCTCTACCCATTGTGGTCCACCACCTCCATATCCAGGGGCTTCGACCCATTTTAAGCTGAGGATAAAAGGGTGAGAATTGAACGAATCTGTGGTGAAAGCGAAGGCAGCGCACAAATACTAGTATTCACCCCGTTAGAATTAGGGTCACTAGAATAATGAAGTCCAGAAAATACGCACGGTAATGACCTGACCCGGCCCGCCGTAGTCAGTTCTTCAACGAATTACGATGGAGAGAGGACTCACTGTTGCTCCCATGCTATGCCTGTAAAGAGAATGTGAAACTCCCAATGCATATATGGATCAATTTGCCTCTTAGTGCCTCACCCAACGAGTACAACTTTTCCTTGTCGCTTCCTGGATGAAGAAGGTAAGTATACACACCTGTGTATTCTGCTCACACATGCCTGAGGCTCTCTATGCTCATTTTTAACCTTTATTGGAACAATTAAAGAATAAATGACTGGATCCATTACAGGAGCCACGAACCTGGAGAAGAATCCATCCCTGACTTCTAAATTATAATATGAAAGTCTCCAATCATACGAAGCCAGGAGGAGATTGTTGGTGTCATAGTTAATGCAGGCGAGGTTCTCAATCACTTTGGACCAGATCCAATAACTGCAGCATCCAATCAGGATAATTGATGACACCGAATTTGTACCATTAGATTACCCCGGAACAAATGTGGATGCCGCGTCGATACCTTGCGCCGCGCGGACCTTGATATCTGGAGAGGGATCCAGCCCAGAAATTGGATCCAGCGAGAGGGCCGCCACCCATTTCTCTTTCTCAGTCAAAACGGCTCTAATCATGCTGGACAAGGAACAGTGAGGAGAACCAAGCACCTCCTTGGCAAGCACGTACGTTGTAGTTCCCCAAAGTCGCTTCCGAAAATAGGAACGGTATTCTGGAGATGTAGACCACGATTCCAGGCCAGTCGATACGATCCCAGGTATGAGAACCACCGGATGTTTCGCTTCCAGTCCGGCCGCACGCATGGTATCCCCGACGGTAAAACTACGAGTTCGGAGCCAAGCCTTTGCCGGTGTTAGGATGGAATCAGAGAGTTGTCGCCATTCTGTGGTAACAGATGTAAAATTGGCCATATCAGGGAAGTAGGACATGTCTAGTTCTTCCAACATCAGGGATAGATGAGGTGGGAGTGGAGGGAGAACACTATATGTAAGGATCGTGCCAACTGCCTCACGGAAAATTAGACCAAAGGGAACAGGCATCGGACGCGTCAATCACTGACGAAGGACGCCTAAAGGGAACAATACTCTTCTGGATGCGTAAAGACGTCGCTTTGCTTCGAGGGCATGCCTATGAAGTTTGGATCGTCTGCGAAATTGCTTTCTTTCAATTGAGCGGGGGTCCAGATCGACAGAATTGGTGGATTCAGGTTCGGACTCTGACGCCTCTGTTACTACAAGTGCGGGCGCATCGGGGCCACTGGTTGCCTTGCGAATCCCTGGAATACGATGCCGTAGGGAGGAAAACATTAACGGTTGTCTGACTCAGTCTGACTGCTGTCCGGCAACAGCCGAAGTGGCACATCTCCGCCAAGTTGGATTCACAAATACAGTATGAGAGCATGTAGTAACTAAGGCGAGGCCGGGCGTTATAGTAATGATATCGATCCTCGGCAAGGGTGTGATGGCAACACTCACCGGCGCCGTTGTATTTCTGATCCAAATAAGGAACGTTTGTCTTTTGGGGGATCTGAGCGTTGACAGCCCTGACCGAAAGTGCAACGGTGCGGGAACAGTCTCTTGCAGCGGGCCCTCTTCCTTTGAATCCCAAGTCGCTGGGCCGCACGCATCTCCTGCCGTAGAACCCTTGGCAGACCGACAACAGCCGGATCACTTTTTTTTAATCCCGCCATTCCTACGCAAATCTCAAACTGTTCTCCTCATCTTTGTTCTGACCCCGCCGCTGGCCGCGCGTATATTCGCCTCGGGCTCTGAGTCCCGTCAGTGCCTGATTGTCCTATTGTGGATAGGTTTCCATGCTAAAGTATCAGACAAGGAAATTACGATATTGGTTCCTGTATACAATTCTTGGCTTCGTGTCCACCTTCTTTCCTTCTTTCTCTTTCCTAGTCTCTCCATGTCGCTCAAGGTAACGGACAAGCTTTCCCTCCGGAGAAATCTACTCATGGCCCCCGCCTTGCTGCTCTCTAGCAAGAGTTAGAAACGCATGCGGCTGCTCTCGCCGCATACGACAGGCAAGACTTTCAAGAGGCCATCAAGATCTTCCAGGTGTCTATCTGTCTCTTATTCGTCCGCCTGCATGCCCTACAACTGAAATACTCCGGGTAGACTATTGCAAACACATCTAAAATCCACACTAATATTGGCCTGATCTACGCAACGCTCGGAAAACATGAGCAGGCTGTCTGTCGCACCACTGTTGCACTATCCTATCATGTCTAACTCATCGTCCCCAGGTCGATTCGTTCAATGCGGCAACAGAACTGGATCAATATCTTGCCATCGCGTATGCGTTCCATTCTTCCGGACTTACAACGTGATCTCCCATTCCCACGCTTCTCGCAGGTACTTCCAATGTGGCGTCAGCAATTTCCTCCTTGGCCGGTTCGACTACGCACTCAGGGACTTTGAAGAAGCACTGCTATATCTTCGCCGCAACCAGAATATGTATGCCCTATATCCATCAAAATGCCCTTCACACATATTCACCGTATCTGTAGAGATTATGAACAATTAGGCTTGAAGTTTAAATTGTATTCCGCTGAGGTTTTATTCAACAAGTACGTTCATTACGTATACATTACCAGACTGTGAATTGATAATGTTGAGCATAGGGGTTTATGTCGTATCTATCTAGGCGACGAACGGGGATTAGATGATATGGTTCTGGCATCTCGAGAAAAAGTGGTACGAGAACACGACGTGATCGACGAGGCCATCCGAGATAAAGGCGATCAATACACCGTCTTCTCCATCGTGGGTACTCTGCACTTGCTCTGGCACGTGGGTTATTTTTCATTCTTATGTCTTTATAGCCTGTTGGCATCCTGTTTCGTCCGTCAGCGATGAAACTTAAGAACACCAAAAGCAAAGATTACTTGGGGAAGGCTAAACTGATTTCTGCAACCGGCGCTCACGACGCCTTTACCACCTTCACCGGTGTGACACGCCTCAATCAAGGCCAGCTTCCAAGCGGCGCACCTATTGATAACGATCTTAATCGCACCAACTCTTCATCCACCTCCAGATCAGTACCTGCCACAGCTGAAACGAAGGTTTCTGATGATAGTTTCAAAGATGACAACGAGCCATTAGCCCGAATAAAGGTTTTCCAATGATGGGCGGGGCTCGCTATCCTTCTGGTGATCGCCGGCAGCGAAGTGCCACAATCGCAGCTGACTCTACCAGAGGGATTCTTACACTGGTTCCTGCCGTTTCCATGAAGACCACAAATCAACCTCGTCCTGGCGAGCCACTTGGATTCTCTCTGCAGCGTCAACTTGTCTCGGCCTAACTTGCGCGACCGCGACGCATCACGCTCTTCCTGGACCTAAACCCGTAGAGGAGTTCGGCATTAAACCTTCTCCGACCAGCGCCCGACCCTCTTGGAAACTGATGTTTCACCGCAGCTGGCAGACATCTATGACGGGTATCTCGAAGAATACGCCAACGAAAAGCGATCATCTGCTGGAACAGGGTCGCCGCCTCGTCCTCAGGGGATATCCAAGGCTGCAGCTGGTTTGCCGCCTTCTAATCGATCCAGTGACAGCGTTGGCAATGCTCCCAAGAGCACCAGCGGCAGCTTGAGACGAAAGCGGACGAGAAAACCCACCCGCTCCTTCAGTCGTGCCCGAGGCCGTTCGTACGACCAGGAGGATGAAGAAGGCTACGCCAGCGGAGATTATGAGGAGTGGGACAATCAATTCGTCAAGATCCTCGTTAAGGTATCCTTTCTTCCCTTCCCAGCAGACTCATGAAGCATCAACTCAGTTCGTTGTCCATTCCCTTAGATCCACTACCAGGGGGATAACCGTGGCATGACGTTGGCGCCGGATACACCTTACAAGGATTTCGTCGACAAGGTTGCTGCCAAATTTGGAGCCCTCCCCTCTGCCATCACTTTCAAGTTCAAAGACCAGGAGGACGAAAAAGTATCGCTCTTGGATGCAAGTGATTATGACCTCGCGTTGGAGACAGCTCGGGCATTTGCCAAGGGCAAACCCGAGGGTCGATTAGAGGTGTGGTGTTTCGATGCGTGATTGTTGGGCAGTTGGTAACACTCTCCGTGAATATTCTACCCCCATGTCCATACGCCTGGGAACCAGGGTGTCTCGTTGCTCTGTATCACCTCTGTGTGGCCGTTTAATTTCATGACACGTATCTTCTCGTCTCGAGGAAATTTTGTTAGGGTGATTACGTCGCTTGCGTCCACCCGAGGTATCTGAAAACCTCCAAGCGCCCTCAAAGTCACGCCGGGAAGGAATGCTGCGAGTTACTCGATATTTTCGAATTGTGGTGTACTCTATCTTCTTTCCCCACAGAGACACAGGTCAGGCCTACCCTGATATGAACGTCCTCTGGGAATCCCATCCACTACGCCATATTCAGATCGGAGAAGCGCATCCGGCCTCCTCTCTCCAACTAACTGTAGCTCTATTCTCTGATTGTTCTTGATAGCCTGGGAGTCATGTCTACAGCATCAATCCACCCATTGCCGCCGTCGCCGAGGTTTTTCCACCTTCACTCTCAAGCGACTTTGAATCATGGTGACCGATTCTTTCTATACCAGCCGTAAGGGCATCCTAGCATCTGGCATATATTCACCTACATACAATGGAAAATTGGAACGTCTTCTCTCGACTCCCCTGGGAACGCCCTTTACTCGAGGATTCGGGTCTTGTCTACTGGCGCCGAACATAGTAGTATTTGTGGATGAATGGTATGGAAAGCATGGTTGTTCAAGTTGATTCTGCGCCCGTTAGCTTAGTTTTAAGGCATGCAGACGGGGCGGGGATGTTCAGGTGCTATCTGGTAATGTGTCGATTGCATGGACTCAGGATGCCCAAAAAATCAGTGTTTCGGTTTACTGTAACAAACAGACCGTTGGGAATCTCTCCCTTTGTGCCTTTGTTGTGGGGAAATCAGTGGCTGATACGCACTTGGCCTCACTGACAGGCTGATGTTCGACCAATTACGAAACCAATTCTGAGTGGTTGAATGACGCATGAGGAACTACATTCATTATTTGTTTGATTACTGAGTTGTCCTACGATGATAATGGGAATTTTTTTCTCGTTTTCTCGTCAAGGCCACACACTTGGGTCCTTACATAAGCATATTTCCTCGGGAATTACCGGCGGGAGCAAATTTCTCCTAAAATGCGCACCGTTCCTATATTCTTTCTGGCCCTAGCGGCACGTACAATCGCGGCAGAGGTGGATAGCTCAATTCTCGAACGCATAGTAGAATCGGTACGCAGCCAATTGGTTCGGTGTTTTTATGGCACTAACTTGCAAGTTGTGTACAAGACAGTGAACTTGCGAACACACTCCATCTTCCCCCCATACGTAGACCAAGACCTCCAAAATAGGTATTAGGGTCCATCCATTCTCCTGAAATGGTCTTCTATATTTTTTCTTTAAAAAAAATCGCAGATGGTTCTCGTTCGGAGCTGACGCCTATGTGGTACGTGTGCTGCCCCCAAAGCGCGAATTGGAGATCAATTATCTTTTTTGTGCGCCCATAGAACACGAACAAACATATTAGAGTTCGCTTGATCGTGCCGTTGTTTCTATGAATTTCTCGATCTTGACTTAAGTACTCGGATTCAGTTGACACGCGATGTGCCATCACAAACGGGTTGGCTCTGGTCACGGTTGCCTATCACTGTGAGTCCCGGTGTTATGAGTCTACTGATAAATGATGTGTCTCGAACCCCTTGGCTGTTCTTAGGTCCAAAATTTCCAGGTCGAGGTCGAGTTCAAGGTGTGTAGACCGAAACGTCGGAGTAGGCTACAGGGATTCATGAGACATCCTTATAGATCAGTGGAAATCACCCCAATATTCACGGTGACGGTATGGCCATTTGGTTGACAAGACGGAGAGCAGAGCCCGGTCCTGTGTTCGGTTTTGAAGGTCAAGCTCAGTTGTATTTGCTGGGATCAATGAATCTCTACTCACAGATGCTACAGATAAATTCGAAGGGCTTGGCTTGTTTATTGACACGTCTGTATCCTGGTTATCCAAACTGGGAACCGATGAGCTCTCACCAACCTTATTCCATAGATTTCCAAATGAGCGGCATTCGTATTCATTTCCTCGCGTAATGGCAATGATTGGGGACGGAAAGACGCCGTACGATCAGGCCCGCGACGGAGAGCCAACCTCAGCCGGCGCCTGCTCAGTACGTGCAACTGCCTATTAACTCATTTTTTGGGGTCTTAGTGCTCAAGCCCCTTGGCTAGGCAAACATGCGGGGGCAAGATATCGCCACCAAAATCCGAATCACTTATATTAAGGGGCATTTCCTGGATGTGCGTGCGCGGTTGCTGCGGAGTCCGTTTTGTCAGCCTTGACTGACATACAATTCTGAAGGTCAAAGTCCACTACAGGGGGTGTAAGTTTTTAAAGGGCCGCCCTGGCATGTCCTCGGTTCTTGAAGCCTTTTTGTTTGTCTTCAGGGGATCAATGGGAGCACTGCTTTACGCTTGAGGATCCCAAGTTACCGAACGCACCGTTCCTTGGTTTGTCAGCGCTGACAGGCGAGGTATCGGACGCACACGAGTTAGTGGATATTTATTTTCCAAAATAATTCACTGTAGGGCGGCTCACTTTTTTCATCCCTTTCATTATTCCCATTCGATGCCCTTGTATAGCATCATCGCGGTGACGACCTCGACCCTTTTGCTAAACCATGAAAAAGCTGGGGTAACCCCGCTTCAACAACCCCAGGCTAGGCAGAAGGGTGTATTTTCCAAGTTGTGGTCCCTTTTCACCAGGCTTGCTCTCCTCGCTCTTGTAGTTGCCGGGGGTTTCGCCGGGTGGAAGGCATATCTCAAACGAACTGGAGGTGCTATGCCCTGGGATGGCAAGCGCTTCTGATCACGATGGATTGTAAAATTATTCCGCTGCCTGATTCTACCGCGCAATTGTATATCTATATCCTGGGACCTTGTGCCGTCAAGCTTGTTGGTGTATACCGTCTCCCTTCATTGAGGCACTTAACCCGAGCCAAACATTCTCCGAAAGGACCGTATGAAATTGCCGGTAACGCATACTATACAATGGGAAACATGATGATAGGTTTACTGTAGGCCTTGGATACTATTGAGAAGGAGAGGGGGGGAGAGTGGGACGAACGCGTCTCCAACTGTGGAGAGAATAACGTTTGGTCTGAAAACTAAAACGAAGGCTGAGGTGGGATAAGAGCGGAAAGCCACTAAGCACCTCTCCTATAACACCATAATCATGACGGAGTATCTACCGAAACGAGAAGAGAGAGGGCATCATCCGGACCGTTTACAACGCCGTCCACCAGGCCTGGCTCTGGATATTGGCCTCCGACGTAAAGTTGTTGAACACCAAAAGGTTTGGTGAATCTGCTCCAACGTCAGTAATGATACCGACAGTCGAAAGCTTGATCACAGCTTTCTTAAGGAGCCTGGGATGAATGGCGGGATTCGAGGGAACGACTGTTCTTGTACGGCGGTCTCGGGGTTGAGGAAATACGTGGGTGCAACGTATTTGACAATGGATGCAATGAGGGAGAAAGTAGGGTTGGAATAAATGTACGACGAGAGGGTCGGCTTCGTAGAGGCCAGATCAATTTCTGTTGGGGGATGGAATGTAGGACCTGGGTAAATGGACAGAAGATAGGCCAGCAGGCCAGCAACGTCTGAATGCATATACTATATCAGAGAAATACCACAAATGGAAAAGTCAAATAACATACGAGGAGAGGCCATTGAGGTGCCACTGATAGTATTGGTGGATCGATTATGCGAGTTCCAGGTACTGAGAATGTTGAGGCCGGGGGCGAAGACATCAACACATTTGCCGACATTTGAGAAGTATGCACGAGAGTCTTGCAAAGTGGTGGCCCCAACAGTGAGGGCTTCTTCGGCCGCAGCAGGGGAGTAGTTGCACGCGTCTTTGTTGTCATTTCCGGCCGCAACGGAGACAGCCAGTACCTCCCCGGACTGCGGCGTTGATGGCTGCATCCAGGGAAGGAGCTTTCCCTCCGCCAAGGGACAAGTTAGCAACGCTCCCCTTGAAAGCTGACTTGCGCCCAGTCCTAAGTTCCTCCGCGCGAGCTACTTCTGCCTTCTTGAAGGCAGCACTATGTCGCGTGATCAGAAAACATTTCAAGATCACGACAAATGAGCCTACGTCGCTGCCCAATCAACGCCAGCAATAACGTCTGACATGGATCCGGACCCATTGGAACCAAGAACCTTGACAGCGATGACGTTGGCAGCCTTAGCAACTCCATAGTCCTTGGAGGCGATAGTTCCGGCACCTTGACCAAAAAGAATTAGAAAATTCCATCTGTACGCGGGAGAAATTCCACGACTCACAGTGGGTTCCATGGCCGTTCCCGTCTTCATCAACATCGTTCCTCGGAACGGTGTGACCCCATTTTGCACGACCCTCGAAACTGACATGATGCACGTTGATGCCGCTTTACAAACTCTTCGGTGAGAACGAGAAATAACCCCCGGACGGTGGGAGAAACTCACGTATCGATGACGTATGCGTCGACTCCCTCCCCACCCTTATCGTGGAACAAATATTTACGGAAGGTCCCAAAAGTCAGACGCTTTCGATGACTGATTCTGGCCAGACCCCAGGGTGCCCCATTCTGCACTTCTGATGCCCACACGGTCTGGTCTTCCTCAACATAGTCCACCTCAGGGGCTGACCTTATCAGGCCCAAGGTTCGATCGTCGAAACTTCCACTGTAGCCCTTGATGGTGGTCAAATATAGGTGGTTCAGTCCCTCATGCTCGGATTGGAACGAAGCAGCTTTGATGAAAGAGGTGTGGGCCTCTATCACTTCAAGGGGTGTGTCGGACTTGAACACTACGATATAGTTGTTCGCGATGGCGTCTTTGCCCGCAGAATGAATGGGAGCAAACCCTACACGCTCTGTGTCCGACCCCCGAACGTAGGGGTACGTAGACGCTGGAACAGCGCCAATTGCTAGCGGTAATGCGAGGAGTAGTATGGAGAACATGTCGATGGGTTGCGTATCCACTGCGGATGCAATTATGTAAGCTATTGACTCAGATTCTGTCAATGCCAGCAATACCAGTATCCTGACAGATGAAGGGCCAGAACTCAAGGTGCAGCGTAGGTGCGATGTCACGCTCGCTGCTATCCTCGAGAATAAAATGATCCACCACCAATCCGTTTGCCTGCCCGATGTATCGACCCAAAAGCCATAATATTAATTAATTTGGCATAATGCAGGACATCGACTAGTCAAAGGGGAACAAATATGGAAAGCAAGAGAGTTATTACGGATCATTAGAGAAGTACCAAGGCGATTCTGCACACTGTGGGGTCTCGAGGTGACTCATTCAGCTCTCGATTTATTGTCCCGAAGCGCGCGGCCTCGATCGAAGTTCAAAGGCAAAAGGTACTCCGTTTCCTGCCATGAACC
The DNA here is from genome assembly GCA_014904985.1 of Hydnum rufescens UP504. Lineage (NCBI taxonomy): Eukaryota > Fungi > Basidiomycota > Agaricomycetes > Cantharellales > Hydnaceae > Hydnum > Hydnum rufescens. The sequence goes on along the minus strand of MU129029.1, from coordinate 155,517 downwards.
ATTCTGCTAGATCTCGCGAAACTTGTGTCTTGTCTATTTCACCCTGTGCTCAACACTGTCATTCCCACTACAGGGTATGTGGCCCCTCTTGGCTAGCGCAATCGCTTGCAGTGATTCTGACAACACGTTTTCACCCCTGACTGCAGAAAGATGCTAATATGGGAGTTCTTTACTCTGAACCCCCGAGTCCCTCGCCCGACCCTGAAACTCATCCGATATACCGTAATGTTTAACCTCTCTAAAACTGCTGAATTTTGCTTGTTCTCATTCAGATCCCTTTCGTTGACCGGGACTCCTGCCACAAAATATTGTCTCCATGACTCCAAACATCCAGCACGACACCTTTGACCACTGATAGTCGAAAGGGAATTTTACTGCGCAGTATTTTGCTGCTTTATCTGGTTGTATGTGGATTGCTTCGATGGCAGGTGCGAACGATAGATATGTAGATGTTCCTTGTGAGCTGTACTCATGAATGATTCGATCACATTTCCAGCTCTATTATATTCCAGATCCTGGTGGTGGACCCCCGCCTCCTCCCGGTACAGTTTCTAGTCAAAATTCTCTGTCAAATCTGGGAAAATTGTCTCTTAGGTTGCTCCAAGGCCACAGAAAACCAGGAATCTGCCTCTAGGGCCAACAAGACCATCAAGAACCACCCGACCTTGTCAAAGCACTTAAAATAGCGTCTGTATTACCTTAGACATGTTTACTCGACTCCGCCGGCTGAATCGATGTTTTCCATGTGAGGAAGTGAATATTTTAACGCACTGATGAACTCCCCACACTGTATGGGCTCATTTCGTTGTAGGTTGTGCTTACTTGCTGAACTTTTTACCACCTGTATCACCCATGCCAGACTGCAGCTTCAGCAGCCTCAAGGCTCCACAAGAAGCATGTTCCATCCTACCAACTCCGAGGATGGTGGTCAATACGGTCAAAAGGAAGTCAGATATCAATTTAACCAGGCGGCTGCTCCACATCCCACTCCGGGGAAGTTGGATTCAGGTAACTCTGCCGAGGGAGGGGCTACTCCAGGAACTTACCCCTCGGTTGACAGATTTCGGACCCGCACCCCGGAATTTTCCTCTAGGAAAATCTCAGCATCGCCCTCGGAATCCGGGAACGTTCGATCTAGGATATAACAGAGCTTGCAGGCTCCTCATTTTCCCGGGCATCAGGAAAACCCACATTGCTTCTGAAGCCTTCAAAGGGCTCTGAAGCCCTTCAGAGCCCTTCCAAGGCTTCAGAAGCAATGTTGGTTTTCCTGATGGGCTTTGATATTACAATAGCCTACTGCGGAGAACCTATTGGAAAACTAGGATGATTCAGGGATATCGAGAATGTGAAAACTACGTCGCCCTCTCGTCACCTGGTGTTGATTATTACGCGAGGATTGGTAACATAGCGGGGTGGCCCGCTAATTAATATGGTGGGGCTGCTTCAAATGGCAATCAGAGAGATTGATAACCCCCTCTTCTTGACAGCAATATTCTCAGGCCCACGGACAGTTTCAAAGCTAACTTTTGTTCAGTGACTCTTTCCTATGTCACCCTTTGTCAATATCGAGACTCACGCTACCTCCACTTTCTCCTTTGGCAAATGACTGTGAAGTCCGCGTACTGTTTGTGCACATAATAATTCGATGATTATCCAGTATTTTTCCAGGCGGTGCTATTGTGGTAGTAAGGTCTTTCGGGAAGCCAATTCCTGGTTCCGGATTATGGCTCCCGGGCCACCCACTCCTAGGTGCAAGTGCTCCTTTCCGTCCTCTTCCTCTGACACACGATTCAATTCTAATTATACCGGAGGGTCCTCAGCCCCTTGTCATGAGACGCCCAGGAAATCAGACCTCGGAAATTCCATTCCCATTGCGAAGATTCATTGATCGAGGTCTATCTCATTGACACAGGATTTTCGGTTTGTCATCCACTTGTTCTGAGCCATTCGAGTGACTTTTGAGTACAGCTCTTGGATGGGGTGAGGGAAATTCTAGCCACAGCGTCATGCTTGAAGAAGACAAGGCCATCCCTGCACGCATTTAATTCTCATGGGTACTAAACTTGAAGCGTATGAAAACCAGTGGCGTGGGAATGCGTCTTATCTCGTGTTATAGGGGTACTCGGTAAGTTACATAGGTACAAATGGTGCAAATGACTTTCCCAGGTATCATCACTCCTGTCTGCATCCTTTCGGTCCTTCAAATATCGAATCTCTTGACCGTGATGTACAGCATAACAATTTCAACATATATGCTCTTCAGTGACTATATGTTTTCTATTCGGATCCATACGGGAGGAGCTGATCGTCAAATGCTCTTTAAGTCTGCGATGCAATTGATGGCGACAATGAAATTCTAGCTACACGTCATTCTACCAGGATGGCTACACCAGGCACTGTGCATGCCGACGCATAATACGTGCAATGCAATTACACGGCATCTCATATTTATGGAGGGCGGTTATACATGCTTTTTACGGTTGCGGACCGCCCACGGCGTTCCGTCCTCATGATATACGTATGTTTAGTCGCTATGAACTGTTTCTTTTTCTTAACTACACTCTAATGACCCCTGTGCTTACTTAACATCGTCATTTTGTTTTTTTCTAACCCCCTATAACATATCAGGCTGAGCATCAGAGCTAATCCGCCTTGTTCAATCCCATCGTTCCGTGTCCGTGCACGCAGTAAGTTTGGGTGAGGAGTCAAGCGCGATAATTTGATATGCCAAATATGGAATCGCGGAGATGACTTGTTCATGTCATGTAATCGATCGAGAACAAAGGCCGTTCTCAGAATAGCAGGTGATCCTGCTCCACACTTCATCTAGGTCAACGAACACACTCGCGCGCGACGATTGCTGGGAATCAGGCTTGGGAAAGGAATGGAATTTAAAGTCCGGATGGGTTTACGGAGGGGAGAGTGAGAATGAGATCCACGTCCAGGGAGTGATATAGGCGCTCGTCGCAGCGGCGGGATCGGCTGCGGGTTTTGATCGAGAACGACGTAGCCATTCATTCATCTCTATGCCGCCCCTTATCCTTGTGGAAGGAGGGGTGGGGTGAGGGGCTGCGGCTTTTATCTGATTTTGGCGAACCTTTTGATTCAAGCCATCGCGGAACGGGAGGCCACATGCAGGCCTGACCTATGTAATATGTTCATGATTCGCGGGAATTATGGGGGCGGCAACCACGGCCCTGGAGGGCGTCTTATGGGGCTGTACGCTCGATTGCCAATCTTTCAGGGAGTAGAGAACCAGGGCAGTATCGCATGAAAACCCAGAAAGAGCCTCCTCGCTTGACCAGAATCAAAATTTTCGAATTGGAAGTGCAGATTCCAGAAGATCGGAAGTCCATTCCAAGCAGCGCGAACCCGAAAAGCAAACAATACAGAATAATAACGTAAGTACCTTGAAATTAAAGAAAATAGATAAGAACAATGGGCAATTGGGGGAGGGGGGGGGTCAGATGCAGCGAAAGTAGGTCAAGTAGCCAAGAAGGCTCCGCTTTAATTTTGGTTTGGATTTTGTCGCTGCACTGTGTGAATTTGGTTTTCGCCTGGGGTCACCATCAGTGCTGGTCTTTTCCCCAATGTAATCGCCCCGGGCGCCGGGCGGCGTCGGGAGCGGGCGAGCTGCGCGCAGGTTCGAAGATCCTGGGCTGGGAATCGACAAGAGGTTGCGTGTATGTGAATGCCCTGCGGGTACGAATCTGGAAGTGCCTTGACTCTGAAGAATACGTTGGCGTGGTGAATTGGACTGAAAGACATATCCGGGAAAGAGGTGAAAAGTGGAAAAGAAGCGATTTTCAGGAACGGAACTAATCATCCAGAAAGAGGTAAAAAGGGGGTAGACGCAGCAGAAATGTGCATGTTCAAGATAAATATAATCGGTCATGCGCGCTTCTGGTCCCCTTGTAGGGGATCAGCTTTATAGCACGATGGACAGGCCTCTTTGATATTCGGCACGATTATTGCGTATTGTGTCAAAGAATAATGGGGACGAGAGTTTGCACGTCGAAATGACGTGAGTTGTAGAACAAGCAATGGTGGTTTCTCGCACAAGAGTCGCAAGGAGAGGAAGGGTACTGACGTGGAAAAGAGACGTAGAAGAGAATCTAGGGCCCTACATGCTGATTGATATGTGTTTCCCTCAACTCCCTTTCCAGGTCCCCGCTGGGATCGTCAAGGACAAACGAGGCTTTCCCTTCATGGGTGGCGTTGGTACCGAAAGTAAAAGACGACGTCGCACCATCCTCTCTTATAGGAGAAGCAATGATTTCTTCCCGAGTGGGGAGAGGAAGGCTAAGATATCATGCGTCGGTATCAACGTCGAGAGCCAGGGCGACTGTGAGAGATAACATGTGGAGACCAAGGTACGCACGTGTCTTGTTTCCGGGCCTGGCCAGCAGCCCGAGCCTGGGAGCGAACGAAGGATCGGAAGATGTTGACCTCGTCAACAATGAGGGCCTTCATTCCTTCGATAGATTCTTCTTCTTCGAAGCTAAAGTCGAACGGCTAGAATAATGCATGTTGATAACAATAGGTACGAGAGATTCGGCCATAGATGCTCACGACGTCACAAGCAGGTTCATCATTGGGATCGTGCCAAACAGCGAAGTACGGGTGAGAAAGAGCCTCCTCGCATGAGATCCGCTTGGCAGGATCGAAAGTCAGCATGCGAGTCAGCAAATCAATAGCATGCGGATTGGCATGAGGATAAATAGTGCTGAAAGGGATACGAGGCCTAATAGGAAGAGATCGAATGTAGTCTTGGGCCTGGCAAAAGACCCTCGTTATATGGATACAAGGAATGCAATTGTGGAATAGAATGTACCCTCGGTGAGCCCACACGACGGAGAGTGTCTTCGCTTGGAGTCCCAAGGTAGTGCAGAATTTGGTTGAGCTGGTCGACATAGCTGAAGAAGGGGTCAGAACAAGAGATAAAGTAATCGAAATCATGGCACGCACTCGCGACCCTTGAAAATGGGTTTCCCGCCCAAAAGTTCGGCGAGAATGCATCCCACAGACCATACATCGATAGCTGTCGACTGTAAAAAAGTTGGGTATTGGTTCCTCACGAGGTTTTGTGATGGGAAGTGTACATACATAATTAGCAAAACTCAGCATGATTTCTGGGGCCCGATACCAACGCGTGGCCACATATTCGGTCATGAAGCCGCCTCCGTTCTTTGGATCAGGTGCCGCCTTAAGCCCGCGAGCCAATCCGAAGTCACAGATCTTGAGCTCGCAGTCGGCATTTACGAGCAAGTTACCAGGCTTAAGGTCCCGATGGAGAACATTGGCGGAATGGATATATTTGAGGCCGCATAGAGTCTGATACATGAAGCTCTGAAAGAGATGTGTAAGGGGATTGTTAATTGAGAAATGTTCAGCCAAGGCATACCTGGAAGTGGGCGTCCGAAAGGGGTTGCCCCGATCGGATCTAAGACACAATGTGAGGCTCAGCACGTTGAAAAACTAAAGAATGTGGCAACTACACACAATCGCGTGGAGATCGGCCTCCATCAATTCTTCCTGCAACATTTTTGGGACTTAGTTGAAAGTCGGCGGAGAAAATAAGGGCGTAGGGCATCCTACATAGCAATACACTTCATGGAAGTTGCCCTGAGCATCAAAGATGATATCCATGTCATAGAGACATGTTATCTATGCAAATGTTAAGGAACGTGGTTCTTGATAAGATGTCCTGTGTGAGCCTACATTTTTGTGCCCTCGGAAGTGATGAAGGAGGCTAGAAGGGGGAACAATGAGGTGCTGGGGATGATTTCAAAGGAGAACCGTTGCCGACCGGATTTCTCGAAGGCAACGCTTGGTCAAGATACGCTAGAAACAGTTGATAATACATAAGGATGGGGTCTGCCTTGGGGCTGGAGGTGGATTTTGGACCTTGGAGTTTATATTGGTGATCTTCTTTATCGCGCATCCTTCGCCCGAACGCTTATGCCTCGCAGCGAGAACGCAGCCATAGGCGCCCTGGCCCAGATCTTTAACATATTCGTACTCGGAATCAATCACAAACGACTGGCCAACTGCAGTCACAGTGTGGCGAGGAGGATTCATGGTGGTTGTGGTGGTTAGGGAGAAAGGGCCCAAATGCATTTAAGTAATCTTTTCATCCGCTTTATCCCTCCAATACAAAGATGCAAACACCATCACCCAGCCACATATGTCCCGCAACCAGTACCATGCACAGCTTAGAAAAGTTCTCTAGTCCTTCATCGCTTCCTTCATGATTATTAGTCCGACTCATGGTGACGCTTGATATTGAACCCCTGAAAAATGATACTGTCCTGTGTCACTTTTGTGTGGCCATGTGCGTTGAGGGACCAATGATTTGGCCAGCGTGGGTCCAGGCTCGGGCAAGCTGCAACCATGAGAAGCTGTCCTGACCGGGCCCGCGGCCAAGAAGGACCGTTCGGGCGTAATAATAGCGCAGTGCAGGGGTGCATATGCATGCTGTGCTTTGGTCATAGCTCGTAATGGACCTATATGGTTTGTGTCCATCTAAGCGCCTGAAAAGCTTCTATGATGAGGTCCCTGTGGCTTTGCCACGGCAGCTTCCCCCGACATTGACCGTACTTCATGAACCACTTTTGATCTGCCTCCACAGCGGCACAACGGAAAGGCGACACTTCCAGCTAAGCGCCTGGGTTCGTGTGAATACCTGGAACAAGCCTACAACCCTAGTATGCGTAAACACAATGGGGCCAGGAGAGCTCTGATTCTCTCTGTGGGAATTGGACATCCGGCAGTTTCCGTATCCGCACTGGCGCTGTTTCTTCTGAGCCCAGTACAACTGCCCAGTGTACCGAGAAAGGGACACGGATCCTGCATTACAACACCATATTTGGCATGAGTCTCCCTGGGTTGACAATATTTACCCGTACATGTAAGCCTTGGCGACTAGCCGGCAAACGTCATGCCCATACATCTCGTAGCTTGGCAACTTCATTGGTGCGGGGTCCAACTAACCCACCCCTACTCCTCGACACCCTTCCCCAATTTTTCGCTGATATCGTTCGTGAGCATTCCTCTAACATAGCCCTCATCAGCGCCCATGAAGGACCTCGGCCTTACGGAGGGCCACTGAGTGTCTCAGGCTCAAATAATCGGTACTTGAGATGGAGCTATGAGCAAATGGACCAGCATGTGGCGGCTCTCGCCCGAGGCATGTTAGAGATTGGCGTCAAAAAAGGCGACCGCGTTGGAGTCATAATGGGGAGCTGTAGGTACTTATTCGCCTCTACTGTCTTCGTTAGCTTCACCCTGAATCGGCCCGAATAGCGCTTATGCTACCCTCCAGTGGGCTGCGGCTCGGATCGGTGCCATCCTCGTCACCATCAACCCTGCGTACCGCATAAATGAGATAGTGAGGGAACCTCCGCAGGCCACTTGTCTTCAAGGGAATAATTGTTGTCTAGATTGACAGCATGAAATTGGTCGGCGTATCCACCCTATTCATCAATCCAAGGCTGCGCTCCTCGAATTATGTCCGACTCTTAGCTGAAGCACTGCCTGTCTTTGCATCGTCTCCTGGATCAGTTGATCCGGCGCTGCCCTGCCTCCGAAATTTAGTAGTTGCAGATAATATCCCAATGAGCGGGGTCTTTCAGGCGGAGCTAAGCAATATCCCCCCCGCAATTGACTTTCGCGATATTTTCATGTGGCGCGAAGACAACCCCTATTCTACGAAGCTCCAAGCAATATCAGATTCTCTGGATGCGGACGACGTTATAAACTTGCAGTTCACAAGGTACGCTACATTTATTTCTCCCGTTTTGATTCGTGTAGACTTACGTACTCGATCTACCCTAGCGGAACAACTGGTCTTCCCAAAGCTGTATCAGTAATGCTCCATCTCCATGTCAATTTTATTCATCGAGCGTATGACGTCTTACCACATTTCAGCTGTCACATCGAAATTTGTTAAATAATGCTTATTCCATTGGCCGTTGCATGCGTTTAACGTCTCAGGATAAAATATGCACGTATTCACCTATATGCGGTTACCCATGCTGTACTGAATTAAAGCTGGATATAGGCAATGTTCCGCCTCTCTTCCACTGCTTTGATACGTACCCTCCAATCATTTCGTTGATGTGTCCAAAGAGATCCTGATTTCCATCTTTCCCCCCAATGGTTGCCATTGTTCACGCCTTGTCTTAGGCAATCTTGCCTCTTGGGTTCACGCATCTACCATCGTGTACGCCTCTGAAAGTTACAGTGCTCGTGCGATCCTTGATACCCTCGAAGCCGAAAAATGCACCGGTGTTCATGGTGTTCCTACACACTTCTTGGGCCTCCTGGATGAAATCGATAGAGAAGCACGTCAAGAGGGCGGCAAGACGTGGAATCTAAGCAGTGTCCGGTGGACTTCGATGTTCTTGGCTCTCAATTACGTGTGAGGCTCACGATACATTGGTTTAGCACTGGCATCGCCTCAGGAACCACCATCCCCATGGATCTTATGCATCAGTTGATCGATAAACTCAAACTCAATGAACTCACCATAGCGTATGGAATGAGTTAAGCCCTAGGATCTCTCCTCTCGTGACCTCATGTATTGATGCGACTATGTAGCCGAAACTAGGTATCCCCCCTTTAGGTTTGGCGTTCGTTTGGAATGAAGATACTGACAATATCATAGTCCGGTATCATTTCAAACAGTTCCCGAAGATCCCATGATCAAACGCACCGAGACAGTGGGGCGTGTACAGCCTCATGCGTCCGCCATGATTGTAGACGCCAACAACAACATCGTCCCAGTTGGTGCGTAAGCAGCCCATCGATCTCTGGGGGGCAGTGCAGTAATCACTAATCAGAGAACGCTCAAACCCCTCCGGTGCCTGCAGGGGAACCTGGGGAACTGTGCATTTCGGGTTATCTTATCCATAAGGGGTGAGGCTGCTATGTTATCTGATTTTCTTTTGCGATCTTCGCTAATTTCGGGACCCAACCCTGCTTTGCCAAGATATTGGAATAATCCAGAACAAACTGCTTCTTCACTTAAGCGGGTCCCCAATCCGGAGGGAGAAGGCGAGACCGAGTGGATGCACACTGGTGTGTGCGCATTCGTGCCACCATCGTTCCATGATATTAGCACTGTTTCCAACGCATGCCATTCTCTTCATATGTATGCAGGGGACCTAGCAATCCTCGATGAAGAGGGATATCTTCGAAGTAAGTCCACAGATCTTGGAGACTTTCAACGTGCCATGCCCCAGTAACACGATGGCTGGTTCTTCGCATTTTCAGTCGTTGGTCGAATTAAAGATACCATTATTCGGGGAGGAGAGGTGCGCCCAGCGTGCTCACCCATTGGACTTCTTACTCAACTACACATGCCACTATTTTGGTCACGATGGCCAGAACCTCTTCCCTGTTAGGATTGAAAATACTTTGAGCACACACCCTGGTATTCGCGAAGCAGCGGTTATTGCCGTCCCAGATGATGTATTTGGAGAAGTCGTCGGGGCATGGGTCGTTCGTGATCCCTCGCATGCTGACTCTCATGATCTCACCTCGAGGGATGTTCGTTCTATTGTCGCAGAAGGGATGAACCCTCAGGTATGAATGTCCAGTACCCATATCATCCGACTCCTCTTGCCGATTGGATTCGACCTAGAACGCCCCAGCATGGGTCTGGTTTGTAGGAGAGGGTGAAGTCAAGGCATCTGGATACCATGAGCTTCCGAAGACTGGGAGTGGCAAGATCCAAAAGAATATCCTCAGGGAATGGAGTCGCGAATTGGCTAAACGTGGATTGGACGCGTTCCGGTTCCTAGGGTAAGTTTTAGCCCACAATCCCCCCCTAGAGACTGAGGGTAATAACCAATTCGGGAAGGGCTCGCCAACGGCTGCTTCCCCCAATTTGGCCCCAGGAATGAAATAATACTAATAAATTACTCTTTAGGGTATCCGTCCCTTTCCACAGAATGTCGCAGTCTAGCTGATTAGAGCGCGGTGCTAGTGGGAAGTGCTGGATATTGTAGCTATACCAGGCTGGTGTGCCCTGTACATATACACATCGAAGCAGATCATGCATTACATGCCGTCTAATAATAATATGCTACAACATAGGCTAAACTCGGTGGAGCTGAATATGTTGCAATGGTTCAAGGTTCGTCCCATGATCCCCACCGCTACAAGGATAAAGATTCGGATCTGCTCAAGAGCGTATTGCAAGGACATTGAAACGAGACTTACCTCGGGTATGTACCAAGCTGCAAAATCTTGAAAGGCGATTTCCTTGGGTGGGGTTGTTTTCCAAGTCACCCGTTCGCGCGCAGCGGCGTGTTTTTTAGACAATGGTCCATCCTTACGATAATAGTTGTAGTCATCCAAGCCATATGCCACACTGCACGATATATCGACATCAACCCGATTCAGCCACCAATTCACAGGATGGAGAAAAGGTTGCTGCGTGCCTTGCTTTGGGAACGACGAGGATCTTGCCCATATTTGCCTTCCACAAGTCGACGCTCGTGAGGAAGCATTCGCTCGCCTTCTCTGTCACCTCTTTTGCTTTCCATGCTCGTCTAAATCGTTGTTAGCAGTCCGGAAACGGATATTATGCGGATGCAAGAATGCTGCCGCATCGATAACTGTTGCACCATTCCAGCAAGAGAAAACTTGCAACGGGATGTGTTCATCCATACGGATGCGGTCCGCTTCGTCGTAGGGTAGCAACTGTGGTACCGCTTTGGATTCACCGGGTGGTGGATCTGGACCGTTGAAGTATTCGACGAGCTCCTCATACCGGTAGAATGGTCTATGCTCAAAGAAAGATTCAGTGAGCACAGAGAACGAAGCACGTTAAAATGAGGAGAGAATAGACCTTCCAGCCATCGTCCGAATTATCCACCTGTCGTACACAATTTTGCTGCCCCAATCCATGGCACATGCTTGGTTGGCTCTTTGCGAACGCTTTTGATAGAGGACCTCCAGTATATCGACCGCGCAGAAATGAATGTCGTTCATGAAAAGCATCTCGTGGAAAAGACCTCCATGAACGGATTTTGCGGCGTCGCCTGAGTAGAGAGGCTCCAACGCCGCGTTCCGTGCGGCGGCTAGGACATTAATTCGATTCCCGCCCCCCTTATCTGACTTTTCTTGCTGTCCTCGAGTGACAATTTTATGCGGGGTTCCTAGTGCAATCAAGAGGTCGCCAACTGTTAGTTCATATGAGTGAGCACTGCATACCAGAAAAAAAGGGGAGGATGACCAAGGACGCACACAATTTAAGCAACTCGGGTGTTTTGTCGTCGCTTCCATTCTCATACACGGAGACGAATACTTGGTGAGGTCCGACGTGTCGTAAGAGCTGTGGAAGCTCTTGAAAAAACGTGGGGAGAACGTCTTCGTTATTATGGAAATTAATGCCAAGGAAAATGTTGGTTGTTCTGGACGCTGTGGTGGAATGTAGAGATGCGTATCGTTTTCGGTGCCAGGAAGTCTGACGACACGTCGGTCGCCGTCCATTCGCAAGAGCGTACGCTTCCTTCTGTATGGAGACTACTGCCTTCCCCAGACCAGAGGAGACATTACTCGGTATTGATATGTTTGCCACTGGCGAATAGAAGGTCATGGCCAACACCGTAAGAACAACGATGATAGCCATTGCATAGCGCCACCTTCTGAGCAGGGACCTAAGTCTCAAGACCAGGGATGAACGGTGATTTCGAAGCGTTACCGAGGGCAATGGCAGGTTTGCCATGTCACCAACGTCTCCTAAGCGTTGACCGTTGCGCTAGTGTATTCCCCCAATATTTGGATACATGGCGGCTGACGCCGAGCGGCGACCTTCGTAGTCTACAATCTCGACCTCAGACCCAATTACTGTATGCATTGTATACCGGATCCCAACGAGAGGCTGCAGGCCAACGGGTTTCCAGAACTTCGGCTTGATTGCCCCTTTGTCCTGTGTTCATCGCAACGCCTGCCTTTATGCGCCTGTATGCGGGCCAGGAATAAGCCACCCGCCGTTGCTTGTCGTTCTTGCTCGTCTCCTTCCCTATTGTTTGAGACCCAGGCCTTTATTCTAGAACTCCTGAGATCTAGTACTTGTCGACGTGATCTAGAGGATGCTTGCATTAATTCGCTTGCTATAAAGGTAAGACCATCAGTGAAGAAACTGTTCACCTAATCTGCTCCCTCTTTCTATCGACTTCCTTCCTGCTTCTCTCATTTACTTTCTTTGAACGCTGCGCGAGCCGTTGCCCAAATAATTTCCGTTTCGTCATGATCTCAAACACCTCGATCTGGATCGTGCGGTATTTGGCTCCCATTCTCTTCCTCACCTCCATCTTTTTATCAGTATTCTCCTTTGTTGTAAGTGGGACTTACATTAGGCATTCAACAATTTCCTGACGAGCCCCTCTTGGCTACACAGGGACCCGTGCCACGGTTCCATTCTTCTGTCTCTCTTGTCACGGTATCGCCTATGAATATTACAGTTGGAAAAGTACTTAGCCGCCGGACTTCATTCGATCTTGCGGTCACTGGAGGAAGACGAATCCCTAGGGAAGCGAACATCGCAACTGTCCTTAACGCACGCTCCACAGTTGACGGTCCTACTGTTCTGGTTGGTCCACTTGGTACGATATGAAGCAGTATCTTCCTCGCTCTCGCGCTAATCTCATACGTGTGATACTCAGGGTCATGCGCCAAGCCAAACAACCATGGAAAGCTGGTATGTACCAGCGCAAATTGGCACGCAACCTATGGTATGAATCCCTTCAAATGACGAAAGGATTATCCAATGACGATACCGTGTTGTTCGAAGACTACTCTTTCCTTCCTTCCGCTGCCCCCAAGTCTGCGCTGGCGACTTCCATCCCCGAGACGACGCCTGTATTTTATCTCGTGGCACTCATCTTCTCTTTGCTCTTCTTCTCCCTTTTCACCATTGCCTCCCTTGCGATATCCTCCCCGAAGGTGCCTAAACCTATCGCAGTACTCAACAGTCACAGCCTTGTAACCAAAATCATCACATCCCTTGGCGTGCTTGGTTTTGTCATCGCCTTACTGTCCAGCCTCGTTTGGCGTGTGTCGTTCGGGAGGGATGTGGACGAATTTAATTCGAGGATCGCGGCGGCGAATGGCAACCCTGCGCTGATCGCTACCCTCTCCAACGGGTTCACCAGTGCGTTCTCTTCCTTCTTCCTGGGTATTGGCTACCCAACCATGCCTCATTGTAAATATCTCGTTATCAGTGATGTGGGTCGCGTATGCCTTCCAAGCCCCCCTCCTCATATGTGCTCTCTTCAAGCTACACCTCCAGGCTCTCCCAGCTGCCAAGGCATGAATGCATCATAATAACGACCCACTCTAATCCTCTTCAAAGATATACACCACTAAGCATACATTCACCTACACACCCCCTTTCTTGGATCACGTAGACGGACAGAACACCAACATTTGTATCCAACAATCAAATTACGCCACTCTCTGCTTTCATTTCTACTCCAGCGTCGCTTGGACTTTTTCTCGGACTGTTTAATACTCGCTCAGCCACTCAAATATATTACCAGCCACATTTCTTCCTAAATTCATCTCTTCGCATTCCCTGAAGCATTAGGTTGACTTGGATCTGTCGGCCACAGCTCCTATAGCTGGATTTGTCTGGCTCGACTCTGTCACGAAGCAACGCAGATCCAAAGACGAAGCGAGGAGATCGCTCTGGATGTGATAACGCCGATTTTGGAGCGGACTTTTTCGAACTCTATCCCAAGGCGTGTTTCCGTTGATATTGGACTTCCAGGTTGGCGCAATACGATATTCCAGTCCAGCCCCTACGAAATTTCTGCCTTGAAGCCCTCCTTTCTATCTCGTGGCCCCATTGATTTAGTTGTTTTAGACCTCAAATGTCCATACAAATTATTCAACATTTCACAGACACTGATTTCACCATTCAATTCTTACACTGTTTCATTTCTGGCTTGGTAATTTTTTGTGCCATTCCATTGGAAATAAACAGCATCCTCTCCTATTTTGACCAGTGAGTTCAGGTCACTGACTCGGAGAGATTGAGCCTGGAGAACAGGTTAGAGAAGTGCATCTCCTGTACAACCTCGCCCACAACTCGATCCCAGATCACCTCCTGTTCAGCTCTCCAGAGCCAGTGCATCCTCTAATTGAGATGCCAACTGCTGGCAAAACTCAAGGATGGATTTGCCCATGCGATCGCGGGATATCTGAATTTGATCTCTGGGTGCGAATGGTGCAGACGTTTGGCGAGCCAGGCACAGCACCAACAACACTTCATCCCGGTGCTAATTGTAGCGATTCCTTTCTCGTTCACCAGCCCCTACGCGGGGATCGCTTGATCAAAATTTGTAAAAAGCCCAGCTGGGGGAATTAATACAACCTTGAATGCACCCGCATTGGTGAGGTAATCTGAACGCGACCCGGCATCGACGACGGAAGATACGATTAGTCCCATCAGGGACGCCTCGCAATGCACTGTGCCGGTAAAATGTGTCCTAGCCCGAAGTTCACCTTTAATCCTTTTAGTCAGCGAGGCGCGATATTCAAGGTCTCCAATGCTCAAATCATGATTAGCAAATGCCTTGAGAATTGCTCGCTCGACAAAGGGCTCCGCGGGTGCCCAGGCATGATGGGAGAAGGGTACGGGAGTGTGGACCATGGTGAGCGAGATCTCACCCATATGTTTTCGCACACCCCCGTAGACGTATTGGGCGCACAATGCCAGGCCACAGCGTTGTATAAATAATGTAGCACCGATGTTGAAATATTCTCCTTGGGAAGTTTGGGGGCATTCTCATCATCCACAATGCCTACATCACGGCCACCATGAGGCATTGTGTCAATAGTTGAGATCATTCTGGCATACCTAGAGCCGAATGTGCCTCTGAAGCAAGATCATGTCCCGAAAGGTGCACACGCATCGAATCCAAATAAAATACATCACGAAGGGGGAGAGTTACTACGAACATCAATAGTGATAGGGCCATATCGGCGAGATTGATCGCACGATCATCAATCTTTATGCTCGAGCGGCCAACATCACTGCGAGTGCAAATTCGACAGTCACGAACCGCACTTTTAGCAAAACCTAACATCTCTCGAAGAATTTCGATCCAGCGGGAGGCAGTTTCAGGACTCCATTGGCACCAATCCCCGATGACTGGGGCACCCAATTCCACTAGAGGTTGTCTGAGGGATTCTGGTACCAGTATCTGCTTCGACATAAAAGTCTCATTTGGAAAGAGCTTCCAGCCATGGAGGATTTCATCCAGAGGCCGGGGGAGCAGATATTTATCCGAAGCGAGACAATGCCCGATTTTAGCCAAGCAGGAGCGCAGAACAAACTGACGGAATAGATCGAAATTTGTTGAAGGAAAGGCACGAAGATCTTGGATGCCAGCCAGAAGGTCTTGGGCATACCGGTGGAGTTCTTCATCATATCTTGCAGGGATATCGCTAAAAAAACAAGTAGTTAGAGGCATACGTAGATTGTAGGTAGGTCACAGAGCCTGCCGCTGTGCGAGTTTTGCCAAAGTAGTTTCGCTCGGCTGGATAACTTGGCACTGGAATGCGTCGGTGGAATAAGACGTGAGATTCTGCATGGCAATCGCTTCGACATTCTCTAGGGCACCGTCTGTCTCATCAAGGGATCCTAACATGGTAAGCTGGATGACCTGAGAGGTCAATTTTCCCCCCACTGCTATGACACTCCTCCCAGACCCCTTTGCCTCATTATCGGAGTCCTCGGAACCCCGCGTCAATAGAGTGGCGAAGTGATTGCAAGCCTGCAATGTTGGGGAGATATAAAGACCTATAGGCAACTCAGGCTAGGGTGCTGTCTAAAAGGTTCCGGCCGGTTTTAGACCGCCAAAAAGCCCGTGTTTTAAACACCCCCCTGTTTAAAACTATGTTTTAAACCCGCTAGATATAACTACGGCCATTCACTAGAATATTATATCTTCCTCCACCGTAAAGACCTTGGGCCCACCACTGGTGACCTTGGTTACTACTACTGCCGTGTGCCTCCAAAGTCCTTCTGGTGCCCCCTTCAACCGGCGCACTGCTGAGTAAATCTCGCAATAGAGGTGTGTGTATATCAACCCCATCATATTCCGTATCAAACTCATACATCTTCACCGATGCATGTACTTTGTTGAGATCAAAGTTGTCTGCGGCCTCGTACATTGCCCAAATTTCATACTCGGTGTACATGCAGAGGGTATTTTAGATGCCAAAAAGTCTGACCTCAGGTTTTAGGCACGTTTTTAACCCAGTCAAAAAGGGGTTGTTTAAAACATAGTTTAAAACAACCAGGTATTAGGCAGCACCCTAACTCAGGCCGTTCTACTTGTCGGTGAAGATCTGAGATAAGGGTAGAAAGGGTACGAATTCGCAGGTCGATCTCATGCAGAACGTTCGAGTTCGCCATCATTGAGACTTGTAGTCTCGTGACAAGATCTAGCTCGGCCTCATCCGACTTCCGGTCTCCCATAACACCTACTCGACCTCACTTAGCTTACTAGACTCATCGTCCCAGTTGGTATCTTGCTTCCTCCCTGGGTCTCCGCGCACGAAGGAGAGGGTATCAGTCTAGAAACGCCCAGACGGCTCGAGCCGGCTTCTCGATCTTGTCCCCTCTGCATCTACAGTAAGAGGGATCTAACATGACGGCCGATTGTTGGTCACGACACAGGCATTGCATTTCCCTCTGATAATATTTTGCCCCCAAATCAATCAATTGCAAGAATGGGATTCGGACTAGATCACATATTGTGGGTCCATAGGTTATAGGGAAGACTTATAGTAATCAGTCATACTCTATATGACTCAGACAACCCCAAGGTGTAAGAACGGAATGTTACATTTTGGATGGACACAGACCTAATACTTCGCAAGACAGGCGAGTCATTGCTTTGGCGAAAACGAAACCAATGGAGGCTCACAATGCCCTAAAAAGTATCACACTTAGGGGGGGGGAAAGAAAAAAAAAGAGATTTTGCGAATCTAATGGTAAATATCCAAATGCTGTGAATCGACGGATTTTGTTAAAATTCTTATCGCAGGACTTCCGAGAAGTTTTTGTGGCCTCTGGCCCCGCCAGCACGCAACACAGTACGATCTGGGCCCAATATCAGACTTTCCTCGCATTCTCGAATTGCATGGTTTCTTCTTTGTCATGTAGTCCTTTCTATCAACATCAAATTGGTAAACATTCAGCAGGCTGATAAACTTTTAGAGAGTGAGACATACAGGTGCAATGACGTCCTGGAGACTTTTCCGCCCGACATTCGCGCCGATATTCCCAGCGGAGAAGACGTGACCGACACTGAAAACTTCTTCGATCTCTTCCAGTGTGCGGCCCTTGGTCTCGGGGAACCTATAAAGATCATCTATCAATCCATGGGAAAAGAGGCCATAATCATAGGGAGCGCACATGAAGAACACATGGAGTGCAGCACCAGCGTTAAATGCAGCAAAGATGAAGTAGGTCCGATAGCTGATATTTGCCAGTGCTGGGGGGACAGCCCATGCGAGGGCAGTATTGAAAAGCCCAGTTGGACGCCGTAGACAGCGCAACACCCTTCGACCGCACTCGGACAGGGAAACTAAGCAGGGAGTCGTAAAAAATCTGCATTAGATTTGGCACCAAACTGAGGCAGCACACCCACATTTCGGCAGGATACGTCCAGGACACCGGACCCACTGTAACAGCGAACGAACATACGAACAGATAGCTGGACGCAATAATCGCGCGACTCGCAGCTTTATGATTAGTGATGACCCAAATCCCTGAACACATTGCAAATGGTGTTAGTGGAGCCCTGGCGCAAACGAGAAGGAACCCCCGTACTGGACCCATCAATTGCGCCCCAATGTCCGAATGCACCCTGCAGTCCACCCACAAGCCAAAGCCAGAAGCTCATCATCGTAAATCCGAAGAGTAGCATAGGTCGCCGGCCCCATTTATCTGCGAAATATCAGGGATGCCCCATGAAAGTAACTGGAAGCAGCATACCGATCCAGAGAATGGCAGGAATTGTCATAGCCACGTTCAGTACATACTGGGGACCATCGTAAGCGATAACTCTTGACAGTGAGGGAAAGCAACTCACCTGGATACTGGATGCAATAAGAACGCCGTGACGACCATTGACACCAGCGCCTTGGAAGACGTATACGATCTGACAAACAATTCTAAACATACCGGCCAGACAACCTACCAGCACAAAATACTTACGTAGTACTTGAAGGGGCAAAGAAGTTGAACCGAGTCATTGAAGTCGACTGAAACCAAAAGCGACTCTCACCATCATGACGTTCATTCCCGTCAGTTGTGACCAGGCTTGCAATGAGGTTCCAAGAGCGACACGGCGGAAAATACCCGGAAGGAAGAGGTCCCTGTACGATTTGGCACCTTCGGCTTTGTCAAATTCAACGGCCGCACAAATTTCGTGATACTCGAGCTGCACGAGTTCGTCATTGACGTTTCCCTTGCCATGGAGATCAGCAAGAATTTGAAGAGCTTCCTCGTTGCGATCATGGTCCTAAACATCCCTCAGTATTTCCATCAAGTCACGAAAGAAGCGTGGAATTTACCAATAGCCAGCGAGGGGATTCCGGGAAGAGGGCCATGCCAAGTCCAAGAATGAGTCCGGGAATCATCTGAAGACCCCATGGAATGCGGAACGATGCGACTCCATTTATGTACGAGCAACCGAATTGGATAAAATACTGGATAAGAATACCCCACGTTATACTCCATTGTTGCAAGGACGTCAATCGACCACGAATAGATGGTGCGGTGATTTCAGCCAGGTACATAGGCCTGCGGAAGGGAACATATTATCTGAATCATGACATGCACACAGGAAACAACGTACACTGTGGTACTGGCGACCCCGATAGCAAAGCCTGCGATAATACGACCCACAACCAACATGCCGCGATTCTGAGGGTTACAATAACTAAAGGATCACGCACACGGCATAAAGATTGGACATTACCTGTGCGGCACACTGTAGGAGACACCCGATTGCCCAGATAAATCCACTCAGTGAAATAGTCCTTTTGCGACCAAGTTTTTCACCAAACGATGAGACCGCCAGGGCTCCCACCAGACTCCCTGCAGGCATGGCAGCGACCATTGCACCCTGATTTCCAGAGCTGGGATGGTGGAAGTAAGTCAGGTAACTGGGGTTCTATTGAAAGGCAAGAAATCAACACGATGCTGTCCCTCAAGGGGACGGATAATCTTTATACACTTAGGACTCCGGACATGGATGAGATATCGAGACCGAATAGACCTCCACCTATGCAGGCGAAGCCGCCCACAATGTACTAGGGAGTCCAATGGTCATCAAACATTGGCAACAAACTCATGATGTCAATAAAAATAATTACGGGGTTGGCGGAGAATGCTTTACTGTACTGTGATAGCCGTCAGTGACACCCTGGAGCAAGTGCAGAGTAGCACGAACCCGGATCGGCATGGTTGCTGGACTAATGCAGCAAGTCGAGGGGGGGTTAACAGTGGCACATCCCATTGCCTTTGACCTTTAAATACATAATTTTTCAATGGAAAGCAGAGCTCGCCGTCCTGTCGCAACGAATGCGCCAATTTATGGTGGTCATGCGAACGTATTTTGGGCGACCTATGTGCTATGTGTCGATATTTACCCGCCGGACCGCAGAATAGCACCCAGGCATGATGACTTCATGTGGAGAATCTCGAGTTAGAAAAGCCCCAAAAGTGTTACCACCATCTACATAGACGAAGTTGCAGCGGCAGCCTCCGATATCAGACTTACTACAATAGTATTCTTGGCCAGAAACAGGCTTGGGCCAACCCCCAAATAAGGGCCTTATGGAAGGACGCCTGTTGTTTTCCGTGGTTGCTATTAGTATTTACAGATTTTTGCCATCGGATTCGCTATTGTGACCATATGGAGGTCGCCCATCGATAAGCGAGTGCTCAGCAGGCCGTCTAGAAAACCGAATGCTCCCAGATGATCCCCTAGATCGGAAAGTGAATGGCAGAATGGTGGCCCCGATGTCCAATCGTCCACGGAAGACCTTCCATAGCTCATCCACGAACGGTGTGCCAAGTGCAGTGTGAGCCTGGAGACCCCCTCTCTCCAGATCCAGAGAGCCGTAATAATGACCAGCACTTGCTGATACTCAACCCCACCCCCTCGATGGGGCCTCACATCGCATTGCCCACCGGCATATTAAATAATATAGCGGTACTTGGAAATAATATGACGCATCCGCAAATCATCTACCTCCAAATATTGATATGGGGATACAGATGGTTGTTCCAATGGGCTGCCGTCCGTAGATACCCATCCGTTCCAAGCCTCATCTGATCTCCCAGGAGCCCCACATAGCTAGGCAACGATTTGCAGTATTGTCATAATTGCTCGACGTTGCAGAACACTGGCATGTACATACCTGTACTGGTAGAGGGCTAGTATTGCTCGATGTCCGAAGCAGACCAGGAGTATGTTCGAGAGGGGAAGACGAAAATCTGCGGATGTTCCAGATGAAGACAGTAGATTCTTGATGAATAATACAATCGAACGGTCACAAATGCCTCACAATAGGGCCATACCTATGCAATTTCCCTGGCCAACGTGAGGACAATGACTACGAGCATCATCGAATTCGAAGAGATTGTAACAATGCGCCTCAAGCGGTCTTTCCATAATTTCCTCCATTGTCCAGATCTGGAAGATATCGCTTCGGGATCGGAGTCCTCGGCCCTGACATTGGGCCTCACTTTCAATGCCAGGTCGAGAGAGGCATCCAGGATCTCACAACCGTCCAGATATGACAACGGAGCCAAATTGAATGCAAAAAGGGATATGTTCACGATTGAGAGGTAGCTATAAATAAGAGAGATGTTAGAGTTGATCGCCTGTGCCTCCATACAATTTATCTATACGTGCCTAAGGAATGTTGAGATTAGCATGGGAAGGTATATTGGGATCATCCAATGCCGTGGCTGAAAATTACCGATTTCCACTGGAACGGTGAAGATGAAACGCGCATAAGGGCCGGATGAGCCATACCCCTCATACCTTGATCCCATACTTCATGTTTAGGTCCACGCCATATGATAATGCCGGGGTGGGCACCAGGCATCCACGGCGGGGGCTCAACCCCAATTCGAAGCAATTCCTCGCCTTGTTGTGGTCGTAGGCAGACTTGGTTTTCCAATGCGCATCTCTCATCGCACCGAGATGGAGGCACATCACCTGGTCCAGACGCCGCAGGATCCATCACAAGTAATGGGTTGAGACATCGTCCTTCACCACCAAGAACCGATTCCACAAAGCAAGACATTTCGTTACTCGAAGTAGCGGAAGAAACACAACATGCCTTTGGTTGTTCTACATCCCATCCTCATTCAGTGGGATCGGATCGAGAGTCAAGAATAAAATTAAATCTGACCCCGTAACCAACTACGAGATACGCACCAACCTGCAGATGTAGGTGGTTCTGGGTGTAATAGGTAATCGCTCCACGCGACTGGAGAAATCATCTTTGTATCATCTAAGGTCATTATCAGAGTCCCGATCGGCATATGCTGCCGTAATGGCGAATTCTAAGCGTCAAAAGCCATGGTTTTATATGCGAAAGTGCAGCGTTATTTACCAATGGAAAAATACAAAGAGGGAGACACAAGCCTTATCGATGGACAAGACGACGCGTCCAATATCTCCCACATATTTCCATCCCAGCCAGCTCACTACTCTTCCAGTGCCTGCAGTCATTCCGCTGAACGACGCGAACCACAGCAACGCCCAGAATACGATGTTGTGCCAAGCTCCTCCCGAAGCTATTCGTATCCGTGGCCAAGGGGGCAGATCCTTCATAGACGCCGAAGACAATGATACGAACGCTCCTGGAAGTATCACGTTGAAGGATATACCGGCAGAGTGCATAGGGACAGCGTTTCTCAAGGGCCAAAGGTAAGCTCTAGTCTTATGTATTTCAGAAATACACAAACGAGAATACTTACAGCGCAGCGGAAAGAGCGTGGCCTGACTCGTGGACAATGAGGCATACGAATACTGCAAGTATAATCATAGGAAGGTGAAACAGCGGAACAGTGAGACCAGGAATCTGGAGGCATCGATGAGCATGATTTTCAACACAAGAGAGATCTACCAATCATACGATAGGTTCAATTACGGTTCCAGAATTTCCATTATTGACTGCCAGGTGAGTGCCTGAGCGTTTCCCATGCATGGTCGAAGAGGCGGAATGGTCACTTGTGAGGAGGGTCGCAACATATTCCCTTGACAATTTCATGACCATCCACGGCAGGATCACTACGCTAGTAACGGAAATGAAGACCCCAAGAAATGCGCCCATGTCATAGATTGTACGTGTCAAAGTGGCCAATCGACCGTTGCGCAGCCTCCACGACAATGCATCATGACTCTCGCTGAAGCCGGTCGTCACGATTTCGAGTCTCAAGCTTCTAAGAGTGAAATGTGTTCTCCCATAAAACGGGTTGGATAGCAGTCGTGATTCCAGTTGCGGCCTGGGACGTTGAAGAGGAAGTATAAGCTGACGACCGGGTTTTGTGGGAACGATACGCTTTAGGGTGTGGAGTAGCACCCAGAAGAGCGATATTGACAGCACGAACGCTTTCGCACTCATTACCTTCGCTCGAGCCCTTTTAATACATCGCACCTGCACGTGGCGATGGAGGTTGCCGGCAACTTGCGCGTACACCTCAACCACTTTTCGGGAGCTCACTTTCTTGGCATCGTATCTGGTCCAGCGGAGCTCAGAGGCCTCACCATGTAGGTCGGCACAGACAATATGGGCTATCTACTAAGAAATCTTCCCAGGACGCACATTTCTGTCCGCTCTACAGATATCTCCCGTGCGTCACTCCACGTATCGCGACCTTTCTGGGCACATATATACGCAGTGCCATTTCTATGTCTATATCCACTATGGGCCTATGCTTACTTCGTCAAGTATGATGAATGGATCAAGAGTGAAGAATGGACCTTCCTGGGATGCGTGACATTGGGAGCTGGTCATGCCCTCAGCTATCTGATTACCAGATGGAGTGCTGCCGCGCAAGCGTTCATAACGTCCAGCAAGGTGTCGCCCATAATTTATAGTAGTGTCTAATTTCTCTAATGAGTCCCAAGGCAAAATCTATAGTAGATGCTAATTTGATACGTATCGTACCCGTAAAACACCGTGGCACCGGAGAGATGGTGTCCATCATCCGGAAAAAGGCAACCCTCTTTCTGCTACTAGTCTCGTCCCTGCACCTAACCGTTCAGGTCTTCTAGACTGGCAATCCTCTCGTTCCATCATATTCATTTAACTACCAACGCGACACTTATACTTACGATGCGTCTACCGACACGTTTGGCACTCTACCATATCCCTCCACTTCTCAACCCCCATTGTCAACATTCGCTAAACCCTCAGGAATATCTTCAATTGACCTAGACGCTTTGGGAGAGTTGTACGGAAAGAATGAATTCGACATTCCTATTCCATCCTTCACAGCCCTCTTTGGAGAACACGCCACCGCACCCTTCTTTGTCTTCCAGATTTTTTGCGTTGCTCTGTGGTGTCTTGACGAATATTGGTATTATAGTCTTTTTACCTTGTTCATGTTGATCGTTTTCGAGTGCACTGTCGTATGGCAGGTCCGTTGTTTCATAAGCCTATCATCCCCCTCGATCACTCAGCACTTTGGGAATTTAGCGTGTTAAAACCCTCACCGAGTTCCGAACTATGTCGATCGAGCCATACCCGATCCAATGTCTCCGTGATGGCAAGTGGGAAACCGTCCAGACCCACGACCTTTTACCTGGAGATGTTGTCTCGATAGGTGCGCTTCATGATGCAGCTGTTCGAGCAAGTTACTTAATCGTGTTCTATCTTACGCAGTTCGCGGGACAGCTGAAACGTCTGTCCCGGCGGATCTGTTACTTGTCCGTGGTACATGCATAGTCAACGAGGCAATGCTGAGTGGAGAGTCGACGCCTCTGCTCAAAGAGTCAATCGAACTTTTGGAACTCACCGAGCGCCTCGACGTTGATGCACAGCATAAAGGCAATGTTCTTTTCAGCGGAACCAAGATTCTACAAGCCGGGGGTGGAGGCGGGAGCACACCTGATGGAGGATGCCTCGCCGTTGTTCTTCGGACTGGATTCGGAACATCCCAGGGCCAACTCGTCCGCACCATGATCTTTTCCACAGAGCGTGTCTCCGCTAATAACTTTGAGTCCTTCATGTTCATTGGCTTCCTTCTCATTTTCGCCGTCGCTGCAAGTTGGTACGTCTGGGTGAATGGTCAGTATCCCAATGCTGGACTGCCTATTTCTATGCTAACAAATTTCTTATTGGGAGACAGGCATAAATAAGGGCATGAAGAAATCAAAGCTCTTGCTCGATTGTGTCCTCATTATAACCAGCGTGGTGCCGCCGGAACTTCCAATGGAGCTTTCCCTTGCAGTGAATGCCTCGCTAGTAGCGTTATCGAAATTTGGTGAGCTGCCGTCGTATTTCCTTTCAATCACAGGCGCCGTAAGGACGTGTTCCCAGCGATCTTCTGCACTGAACCTTTCCGTATCCCATTTGCTGGGAGAGTGGATGTCTGTTGCTTCGACAAGACGGGCACAATTACTGCCGAAACCCTTGTACTCGAAGGCGTGGCCGGTGTGAAGTGGGTCTCATTCTAACCTAGAGCACGAGCAATCCGCTAATCCGTATAACCCATGAATAGTACTTTGGACCCCAAAAGGCTTGTTGATGTGAAGGAAACTAGTCGTGAAACCACTCTATGCTTAGCGGCGGCTCATGCTCTGGTTCAATTGGATGATGGAACAATTGTTGGTGACCCAATGGAAAAGACGACGCTCGAGGCGCTGGATTGGGCCGTTTCCAAAGGTATGGTTTAACTTTTCTACATTGGCGAATGCTCAGTGGCTTATCATCCTCCCGACAGATCAAGTGACTCCGCGTGCCAAGAGCGCACCCCATCGGACAACGCTTTCCATCCGCAGACGTTTCCAGTTTTCCTCTGCTCTCAAGCGGATGTCTACCGTTTCTCTGCAACCGAATGGACGAGTGCTAGTGGCTGTCAAAGGTGCACCAGAGACTATCAAGACGATGCTGTCTTCAATACCAGATGGGTACGATGAGACCTTTAAATGGTATACTAGACGCGGAAGTCGTGTGCTGGCTTTAGGAATGAAGGAAATACCGAGCATGTCTACCGATAAAGTGCAGTGCTTTATGTGACGGGCATACATTCAGTACTGACGTCCAAACGCTTGTGCATCATAGATTAATCGCTGGGCTAGAGAGAACGCGGAGAGTCAGTTAACTTTTGCAGGATTCTTGGTCTTTCACTGTCCTCTTAAGCCGGATGCTGTCCACACCCTTAAAATGTTGGCGGATTCTTCCCATCGAGTAAGGGTGCCAGTTGTTACTCCACTGCGTAACATTGAATCTTGTCTCCGCGATAGTGCATTATGATCACTGGGGACAATCCACTCACGGCTGTTCACGTTGCTCGAGAGGTGGACATAGTTGATCGAGATGCTCTCATTCTGGACCTCAAGGAAGGTTCCACGCATCCCGGAGGTACGCTAAGGTGACACGTAACTTCAAGTGTGCCGATCACCTTCGATTTATTCCACAGAATTACAGTGGCGTACGGTAGACGACAGCAAGACTATCGATGTTGATCCATCCCACCCCATTGATAAGAGGCTTTTCGAAGAGTACGATATCTGTGTCACCGGAGTTGCTCTTCGCCAATATGAGGGGCGACCAGGCATTGAAGATCTTGTCAACAACACATGGGTGTATGCGCGAGTCTCGCCGACTCAGAAGGAATATATCCTCACCGTATTGAAGAACCTCGGGTATACCACTCTTATGGCGGGCGATGGTACAAACGACGTTGGTGCTTTGAAACAAGCAGATGTCGGCGTGGCCCTCTTGGACGGGACGCCAGAAGATCTACAGAAGATTGCCGAACATCAACAGCGCGAGCGTATCAAGAAGGTCTACGAGAGTCAGCTCTCTATCTCTGCTCGCTTCAATCAGCCCCCTCCGCCAGTGCCTCCAGCTATCGCCGGCTTCTACCCTGAGCTTGTCGCTGCACAAGAAAAGGCCAAAGCCTCACAGCTGGAAGCAAGGAAACGAAACCCACTGGAGAAGGTTCGTGTTCCGGGACACACATTCACCTTCGACTTCTCATTGCCGAACACTATGCGCCTTTTCAGTTTGACTTGAACTCGATCACGAATACCATGTCACAATTGGATGACGACAACGAGCCCCCTAAGATAAAGCTTGGAGACGCCTCATGTGCCGCACCGTTTACATCGAAGCTCTCCAATGTTTCCGCGAGTAGGGACATCATTCTTTACACGGGAACTTGAATACTAATGAGTTTTGTAGTCACAAATATCATTCGACAAGGTCGATGCACTTTAGTAGCCACCATCCAGATGTACAAAATTCTGGCCCTGAATTGCCTAATTACTGCGTACAGTTTGAGTGTCCTATATTTGGATGGCATCAAATTCGGTGACTATCAAGTGACCATCACGGGAATGTTGATGTCTGTTTGCTTCTTGTGTATCTCTCGCGCCAAGGCATGTTAGATTCCTATCAGAGGGAGGAAGATGGCCCTAATCATTACGACTTCATAGCCTGTGGAAAAATTATCCCGCGAGCGACCCCTTGGCAACATCTTCAATTTCTACGTCTTACTCTCAGTCCTTGCCCAGTTTGCGATTCACATTGTCACCCTTATCTACATTACGTCGCTATCCAATCAGTTCGAGGAGTGCGTCATTTTGTTTCATGCTCGCCTTTTCACCTCGCTCACAGGTCGCAAAATGACTCAGTCGCGGTCCAATAGACCTTGACGCGAAGTTCGAGCCCAGTCTTCTGAATACTGCCATATACCTTCTTGGACTCTCCCAGCAGGTCTCGACATTCGCCATTAATTTCCAGGTTCGTTGCGTACTGAACCATCTCCATGCACGTTATCTGACCTCGCCTTCGCAATGAATAGGGACGTCCGTTCCGTGAGGGTATTCGAGAGAACAGTGCTCTCTGGTGGGGTCTCGTAGGCGCATCAGCTGTCGCTTTCTGTGGTGCGACAGACTTCGTCCCTGAGCTCAATCGCTGGCTACAAATCGTGGAGATGAAACCAATCGTAAGTCCTCCATATTATGTCTCCCTGGCTTATTGGATGGGATCTTAATCCGCTCGCGGTGGGCGTAGTTCATGTTTAAGCTGACAACGACGATGATCGTCGACTTTGCTGGTTCTTGGGTCGTTGAAATCGTATGCAAGGCTCTCTTTGCTGACCTTGCGCCGAAATCCATCGTTCTGCGCGGTAGAGAACGGCGAGAGAAGCGGCGGGCAGAGGGGGAACGGCTGGCGGCAGCATTAGTGACCGCTAGTACAGTGTCCGAGAGCGAGAAAAAGACCCAATGATATAGTCATCCACGGTTACAGATTTATATGTGGGCACTGTAGATGGTGACTTACAGTAATAGGAAATACATCGCGGGTTACTCGCTCTTCTCCGAAATGTCCAGGTTATGGTATAATGTATTCTGTGAGTTACAGACACAAGTATTGACACAAAGCTATGATGATAGACTACGAATTACTGTTGCATAGAAGAGATCGTAAAGAACGAGAGTAACACCAGCGATTGGAATGAGAATGTAAGACAGATGGTCATAGGAAAAACGCTGCAATGGCGAAAGAAATGGACGTCGCAGTTGCGATAACAAGGGTCAGGGATAAAGAATATGATGGTGATGCTACGTGAGATCACAAAAGTCCAAATATTGGAATAATATCCTGACGAGCAAAAAAATAACGAGACACACCTCCGTCTATGAAGAAAAGGTGGCCAGCCATGGCACCCGTATGTATGGCGATAGCAGAAGCAGGAGGGACGACAGCGTTGAACTCTCCAGAAAGTACCGTGTACCTGCATACAATTACGAAACCCCGGTCAAGAGCGCCTCTTCGCAATCAATCACCTCAACAGGGACGAATTACTCACGAAGCATCAGAACACTCGGTGCTAAACATCGGCTTCTCAACGACATCACAATATTTGCCATCCGGAAGACTTGTCTTAAAAGTGGTATTCCACTTTCTGGGGCCCGAATTGATCACCACATGGCCCACCGACCCTCTCCCGAAAGCGATCATGTCCGGAGAGGGGCTTATATAGTTTGTGATCGGCTCGTACGTGCCATTTCTATTGACATAGTTGTAGAAAGAGACCATGCCAGCATACAATCGATGTTGGCAGAGCCAGCCGGACGTCACATTACACGAGCCGTTTCCTGAGGGTGAGTGTGAGCCGAGGCGCAATGCATGAGAACGTGGCAGAGGGTGCGTTGCTCACCTTCCAGAGGGGCACCATCATCAGAAGTATTGTATATATAGGATGACAACACAGTAGGGGTGGCCATAGGGATATGCAAACATAAAAATATGGGCAAGTGTGTAGATATTATTCGGCGAGGTGTAGTTCAAGGATGTGCCGGTCTTGGAGGTCCGTTAGAATGAGGCTTGACTTCCAGAATCAGAGGAAATACCCACCCTCTCGGTATCATGATTGGCCTATGGAGAGGTAGAAATTGTAACTCAACTGTAGCGAGCTTGGAAAGGATACTTACAACAAATACATTGGATTGGTTCGAAGGGAGCCAGCCTATGGTGTCGTCGCGTTAACGTAACGCACAGCATCCTTAATGATGTCCTGCACCTCGCTGATCAATATCTGTGAGATTGTCGAGGTTCCCGACTCAGAAATGCGTCGCGCAACGCGAGGGGGTACCGGAACTCGTGAACTTTTCCTATGTGCGGATTCAGGCCAGCATGAGAAGACAGACCGTAAAGGCAATGACTCACCATTCTGGAGATATTCAGTAGGCTGGATTTCTTCTTGTGCGCCCCAAACGACCTCCTGGGTGACAATTGAAGGAGGGTTCTTCATGTGAGCAAGTATTGCGTGAATGTCATCTGCTGGGATCACTTCATGGGACCGCAAGCCGTACAGTGAGAATCATCAATCCAGATCCCCCTGCTCAGAGGGAGCAAATGACCTGGAAAGGGACGCACGTTTTGCTGCATCCAGTCGGAGTCCGTCGGCACCAAGATAAATGAGCGTGTCTGCATAGTCCGCCAGTGTTCCGCGAACCACTTCAGTACCCGTCGCCAGACTTGAATCAACCGGATATGAGGGATACGTGGATAGCGAGGTGTGAATGATGGGACAGACTCTGCAAGATTCACGAGTTCACAGTTCTGCACTTCAAAGCGGGCGGTATTATTCACTATTGCATCAGCCGACGTGAGCGGAGGAATGTCGGGGTTAAATTAGGAGAGAACGCGCCGATGTCATCGCCTGGGTTCAAGCCTTGACGGTTTTTCACAACATAAAATCAACGGGATATACACATTGAGGACAATTGGGAAGTGGATAGCGTACCACAATGATGGAAATCCGAGTATCCGTAAATTCCCGGATAGTTGTAATGCGCTATCAAACGCACGGAAGACAACTTTCAATTTCATAGTAATGCATTAAAACGTAACGCACAGAAATTAGTTCCTCCGGTGCCGATCCCTGAAGTTAGGAAAACGAAATGAGGGTAAGGAAATAGAAGACATCGCGCCACATTACCACCGTCGATCCCAGCCATATGATTCCAGATTGTATCTGCGAGGCGATTATATTGGGCTTAGGATGGACCCATGAGAACCCACGGTCCAAGACGTAGCAAGAATACCTGTTATAATCTTGATGTTAGAGCCGTGACACGCTTTAACCATCTTTTGAAACTGAAGCGAATTTCCGCGTTTTGATATCAATTTGTAGGATACCTGGTCATTCAACGATCAGCAGTGGCCAACTTTGCTCGACGGGGAGAATGAGCTCGAAGAATATTTTGCATACGGGCTGATAATCGGTCCACCATTGTGGACCCTGAATATGCTCCTGAGGAGGGCTAATCTGCACATACCCGTAACCTATAGGCAAGTCATGGCAGTTCTTGTCTATTTCAGCAGTGATACGCGTAAAGGAGAAATCAGTCACCAGTTTTATGCAGCCAAGTTGCGCATTCGTGTGCAATCGACTCCCAGTTCCATTGAAACATTCTACCCGAAGCCACAACGCGTCGTTTGAGCAGGAAGCAAGAAGAAAAGGATATATGTCCATCACGAACTGAATTATGGGCCCTGTGTTTCCCAAGTACATCGTGTTCAATGCGGGGCTTAAACACAGAAATGAAAAGAGGGCGCGACGCACTATGGTCGCCTATGCCAAGTGGACGAGTTGTTGGAGGTCGTAACGAAAGGTCTTTGTAATTAGGAGTGAGTTCCGCTGAGATAAGGACGATTAATACAGTGATAAGCGTCAGAAGGAGAGTAGGTGTCATGTCGGAGATATGGTTGTCGATGCGAGCACAGGTAGGAAATGAATTGGCGGGACATGCCGAGCATCATCTGTGGCCTAAACACAAGATGTCCAGCAAACAGGGATATGTACACTAGTTACAGTGTCCACCAAGGTATATATTGCATTTCTCAAGCCCTCTTCCTTGAAAATGCGAGGGCGGGTCCATGAATGCCATGGGATATTGTGAGGTTGGCTGATTGAGCCAGTGTTCAACATCAGGAACATATACGGAATGCCGACGAGATACCCACTAGGTCTACGTTCCCACCTTCCTTTCTTTGCCTTCATACTCTTCTTCGCGAATCTTTTGACTGAAGCAGGAGGTGACGACGGGGCCTTGTGGGACGCGGGAGCAAGCGTGCGAACTACGCGAGATCTATCATGCACCAGATAAGGTCAACACGAACTAAGTTCTGTTTCTGCATATAATGGTGTAGATGGGAATTGCACATACCCAAGGACAATATCCTTTGCAGACTGAGCTGCTTTCCGTCTTTTCTTTTCGACGTTCGAGTGAGGCTTAGTGGGAAGGGGAGGAGAGGCCGAGGCCACAGCTTTTGCCGCAGCCTCAAAGATGAAGTCGGGAAGGTATGAGGGGGGAGCACTACTTGACAATGTTGAGCGGAGCGAAAGCTTTCTTCTTGATTTCTTAGACGCAGCTGGATCTCCATTTGTTCGCCTAGAGTCACCATCTAGCTCAGCGCCTTGGTCCTCACCCTCGTCCAAAGGGTCCTCCCCAGACGAATCCCTGGCATCCGGACCAGAATCACCAGCGTCAATGTCCCCCATCGCCTCGTCATCTTGCTCTTCTTCAGCATCCTGCATGGCCTGGCCCATACGCTGGTGCATCGCAAGGTCCTGTTCATCAGGGATTTTGTCATCGCTCTCATCAATGGTCGTTTGTTTTCTTTTTCCAGGGGAATTGGGGTTCTTCGGGCTCTTCCATGTCGCTATTGCCTTTCGAGCCTTGTCCCGAGCCCTATTCGCATCTTTTCGTTTTTGAACCGCCCTGCCAGTCCCATTAGTTAGGCAGTATTATAAAAGAACGGATCGCAACAAAGGAAGCAACGTACGAGGCTTGAAACTCTTTCACCATACGTTGGCGCACGAGAACATCCTCTTTTGCACTTCCGAGGCCCACGATTTCTGGTGCTTCATCGTCGTCGTCGGCATGGGTGATGCTTGATTTCAACGGTGTGGCACCGGTGCCTTGGCTTTTAAAAGGCACGCTCTTATTTTTGACCATTTCAGCAAGCCAAACTCGGAAAGCTCCGAAAAGCAGCGTGTGTACGCGATTACTACGGCCAAGGCTCCTTTATTATTCTACCCAACATGAAGATTTTTTCGATATCCATTATCAATGCTCCACCATACAAGCCCTCGACCTCTCTTTCCTCGGTGTCCGATCTCTCTTCCTTCAGCTTCTATCAAAGAGGCAGTGTGCAGGAGTTCATGACGTTCTTCTCTAAGACGGTCGCGGATCGAACAAAGCAGGGTCAACGACAAAGCATCCAGGAAAACTCGTACACCGCACACGTGTACAACCGTGGTGGAGCCGAGCAGCTTGTGGGTGCGTCATTCACACCTATCGCAATCAGCGTTATTCTGCCTTGGAAACCTATTGGCAACCACAGTTTAATCAGCAGCTTCATGTAGGCGTACTCATTACAGATCAAGAATATCCAGTCCGACCCGCGTTCTCCCTACTCGCGAAAGTATTGGACGAATTTTCAATAGCCGTTCCACAATCGTCCTACTCTAACCCGTCCTCTATATCATTCCCGACACTGCAAGCGTATCTGGAGAAATTCCAGGACCCCCGCCAAGCAGACGCCATCATGAAGGTTCAGCAGGAGCTCGACGAGACCAAGATCATACTGGTAGGTTGCGATCCGTGATCTACGTATAGATCGGTATAGCAGCTCGCCTCATTCATTCCTTCACATAGCACAAGACAATAGAGTCTGTGTTAGAGCGAGGTACCAAGCTCGATGACCTAGTTGATCGATCCAACGCACTAAGCGCCTCCAGCAAGATGTTTTACAAATCTGCGAAGAAGGTTTGTCCCTGTTCCTTGTGCAACTTTTACCTGGCTAATCTTCGCCGTTTCCACCCTCAGCAAAATTCGTGTTGTGTTGTCATGTGATGTACCCACTCGTTTGCATATTCCTTAATCTGGTGGCACCTGAAGGCGCTTAAATCTATCGCTGGCTGCGGCAGTGCCCCAGCAGATCACTTTTTCTTGCGATGACTGCTATAATTCCGTCGGACACAATCAATACTTATCTACCTGCCACCCATGACCTTGACGTTGTTGCACAATGAACGAAAGATATCGAGAGCCCGACATCACCCAATGAGTGAATATAAATCCACGTCGAAACCCCCAGGTGCGACCACCCCAACCCATTATCCGAGAGGCTGAGGCAAAGAGTGTACAAGATAGCATTGGGTACTCACTATGTTATGCCACCATGAAGGGGAATAGATACTCCTGCGCTATATAGAGCAGCTGAAGGGTCAAAACTGCTAGGGAATCGCCGTGAAGAGTAAAAGAGACGCATATGACGACGGGCCTTGGTGCAGTCTTTCCGCTCAGACCAATCCAATCCCAGTCCGATCAATCCACCCATTCATCTTCTGTTTCTAACCCTTCGCTGTACGCCAAACTCTCGAATACGATCTGTCGCCATAGAGCAACGACAAATTCTTCGGCTTCTTCAACCAGTACCTGTATTGTGATACAAGTGAGAAAGAGAATTGCGTCAGTAATTTGATGCAGAAACTAGGCATACTTGAGGGGTTAGCAGTCGCTGTCTTGCGTCGCGATCTCCCAAGGCAAAACGTAGCATTGCCAACAACCAAGTATAGATGGAGAAACGTTTTGTGACAGTACTCACCGGCTCAAGGCCTTCAACTAATTTCACAGGAGGCTTGTGATCCTTGAGATGTTCAACCACGAACATGACAAGATCATCATCATCCAATTGGCCCAAGTAATCGGTCATCTTGCTCTTCGTCAGGCGCTCAAGCTTGGTATCGATAAGGTTCTGGAACACGGCCATCAAAATAAAGGTCCAGATATGGGGAATGACGTTGGCTTACATCGTTGATACCATCCCATCGTATTTTGGCTTTGAATAAGGACTCCTTGTCCTTCTTGACGGACGCCTTGAGTTTATCCAGACGCTCCTGCCGCCCAGCTGCCTCCACACCACCAAAATCAATCTTGACCAAGGGTACTTTTCGCTTCTGGACGCCCTCATCCTCATCCTCGATTCCAAATACGCCTGCCGGCGGCTTCGGCTTGTTCATGGCAGCAGCGCTAGAAGCAGCCTTGGCGTCCGCATCTTTCGTGCCGCTTCCGTGGCCTGCCGCTGAAATAGATAATTTGACAGGCGCCCCATCGTCCAAGAGCAGACCCGCTTTGCGTTGTTCTTCTGCCAAACTCTGCATTTCCGCCATTTGGCGTGCGAGGAACGTCTCCGATTCGATGCGGAGATGCTCAGCTTGGCGGGCTTCGAGGGCGCGGGACTTCTCGTCGGCGGCATGCTCCGTGGCCAAATGACGGGCGCGCTGGGCACGCCATCGCGACCTAATGGAGGCCTCATTAGCAATAAGAATATATAGGTTCGATGGGGCATACCGGTCTGTGTAAAACGGTTCGTCGCTCTCATCGTCATCCCAAACGTGTAATCGTTCCCTCATCTCATCTCTATCACGGGAGTGATTGGTTTCCAGATCACGAGTACGCATGAGCATTCGCTCCAAGCCTGCGATACGCTGAGTCTCTCGGGCTTCATACCGCCTCTCTCGCTAAAGAGGTACATCAATATGAGACCGACACACTGGGCGTCAGCGATTCAGACTCACATCACGGAATGACTCGTCCTCCTCCCTTCGCCTTGCATTCCTCCGCTCTCTCTCGAGCTCTTCGTCCGTCTTGTCAATATCACGGTTGTCGAACGCATTCTCCCCTTTCACAAACCCCACAGGCTGTTGATAGCTTTGTGGGCTGTTGCCCCAGCCTCCCTGGCGTTGTGGTGGCCCATGCTGCTGTTGCTGCTTTGAGGGTGTTGTTTGCGATCTCCCCCAGACTCGCTCCTTTGGGCCACTTGGAACAGCTCCCATTCCACCAATCCCAGAGAAACCCCCGACACCAGCAGATCGTGCTGCAGACCCTCTGTCTCGATCTGCTTGGTCCCGCTCTCGCTTCGCCGCCCGCTCGCGAAACAGGGCTATTTCGGATATTACGAGACCCCGTTGGTTCTCCGGTAGATCGGCTTCCTGGAGGTCACGAAGGTGTGGGGGAACGGCGTTCTGGAGTTCTGAGCTGGGGTCCGAATTTGCGGCCGCATTCGCAGAGGACTCGTCCAGAAGAGACGAAATTAACGTCTCTGCAGTCTGGTCGGCGGTGTCATCTGCCTGAGACAGGTGAAAATGAAGACAATCAGGGACGGAACTCCCTGAGTAAGAACAGCCTTTCTTACGTCTGTTCGAATACGCTGCGCCTCATATGCTTGAAGGAACGCCTTGGTCTTATCATCAGCCCGAACCTATATGCGGAAACGCTGATGATGAACCGCACATATTCAGGTATGAGTAGCTACACATACCACCAGGCTCTTGTTGGGTGAGCCTACTTCAAGAGTAGGAATGACCTTTCCATGCAATAATTTCAATGCCCTGGCAACAGAGTCCGGTTCCTCAAACTCAGCAAATCCAAACCTTGAGGCTTGCCATTGGGATTCGTAAGTCGTTTGAACGACCGGAGCGGTCCACAAGCCTACGGGAGGTCGGCACAATTAGAAATTTTACCGCATAAAATTTGGGGACATTGGTTCTGCAAGGAGAGTAGAGGGAGGGTCATGATCACCCACCGAGAACAAGGAAGTCAGGAACTCGTCGGTGACGCCTGCAGATATGGAGCCAACGAACAGCGTTGTAAGTTTTATTGGTTCCTGTACAGGCACGGGGTGTGGTTGTCCATAAATAAACTGAGGGTTCGCTGCCAGTGCACCTATCGGGGGTCCTTGGGCCGCATAGTTAGGCAGAGGTGCCCTAAGACCAAGACCGAGACGATTTGGGCCTTGCATCGTAGAGATTTGAGGTTGACTCAACGCCGGGGAATGCCGAGGTATCATTAAACTGACGCCCGAAAGCAGTGCAATCACTCGCGATGTCTGGATCGCAGCTCCGAAAAAAAGGCTCCGGAATCCTGAATCCAAGCCCTGTCCGCAGTACTGCTTCCTGGTTCTCTTGGTCTTTCCTGCAGGGGAAATCATGTGATCGGAATCCTAATGGGTGGGGATCCTCTCCATCTACAAAAACTCTGATCCCCTCTTGGACAGGCAGGTTATGTAGGCATTCTCGAGGAAGCAGCCTTTTTTTCCCAGTCTGATTAAAGCAGAAATAATTTTATCCAACCATGACGACAGGGTTCTGTGTTGTCTGTTGCCTTCCTGGCATCATTTATTCCGTATACTATGGGGTTGAGTTCTCAAGAGCCCCCGAAAAATTATAATTAGCAGTCTAATCAAAATCCACCATAGTACTGATGTGACAGCAATTGCTTCACGGATATAGGCGCAGCCCACTGCTTGGGAAATTAGATAAGTCACAATGTCACGGTTCCCTCGTTGGCACAGTGACCAGTCTTTGCTCGTGTCATAAGTCCTAGACGTCCCTTTGCTTTGCTGACTTCAAATGGTTTCGCGTCAATTTTTTTTTGCTTAAATGATGGCCTCCCATATCCACAAGGTGAGGAACGGGTGTGAGAAGACCCTAGACTACTTCTTAGGGTCCGACGACGGGGATCACGGTGCAGCGTGGTGGGTGGCCACTGGAACCAAGTTATGGCACCCGCCAACTAACTTTTTTTCTGTCCCCGAAGAAGGGAAGATGCTTTTTTCGCTGAACTGTGATTTCCATGCCTGAGAGCCGTCTTACTGTCAACTCACAATCTTCATGGTGCATGGTGCGTCCGGAATCTCGTCACCGCAGAGCCTAGCAAGGAATTCTGCACCCCCTCTTCTCGTACCGCTCACACTGTGTTTCATTCTGCTGCACCCTCGCCATATCCGGTGCTCTGAGGCATACCAGTGGATAGTGTATGCGAAGGATGCAAGCATAACTGGAATACACTGTTACCAGACGATGGGGATGAAGAGCATCGAC
The DNA here is from genome assembly GCA_014904985.1 of Hydnum rufescens UP504. Taxonomy (NCBI): domain Eukaryota; kingdom Fungi; phylum Basidiomycota; class Agaricomycetes; order Cantharellales; family Hydnaceae; genus Hydnum; species Hydnum rufescens. The sequence goes on along the minus strand of MU129029.1, from coordinate 118,826 downwards.
GCGTTCTTGACGTCGGGACCTGGGATCTTCCCTATCAACGACGCCAATCTCGTCTTGGTCCGGTCTTCAGAGTGAGGGCCATCTACGTTGGCAGGCTGTTATCCAGCTGAATTGTCTCAATCCCGTGGATGTTTAAACAAAGACCCGACCTACTGCAAACCCAACATCGAATAAATCGAGGTCCGCATCCTACATGCCCGTGCAATTGGCCGAGCCCTCGCATTCGGTTCGTTATCCCCCTTCGGCGCACCTGTTTCATATGAAGACATGCGAATAAGCTGGGCGTGTCGTCGCGAGTCTCTAGCCATTGATCTAACATCAGAGGACGTTGTCTTGAAATATCGAAGGAGTATGCTGCAGAGTCTTTGAACTTTGCACTCTGGGTAAAAGTCCGGGTAAGACGGAGACCCCGATTCGACCAAACACAGCTCAATATTACCGTATGTACACAAGAGATAACAATCCTATCTCGGCGTACCAGATCCACTGATGCATCCCCAAAAAGAAAGCACTCCATCGATCGACGTAAAGCTTTCCAACCAGTCAGGCCATCGGCGATCTTCAGATCGACGAGTGATCGACACTTACCAAAAATACCGTATCCCTCTCATACACGCTGCTCTAGGGTTTCCAGGGCTTTCTTCGCGGCCATATCATGTGCGTGCCCCTTCCTCCTCCCTGTACCATACCCCAAGGGCTCTCCGTCGACTGTCGAATCAGTCAGATGTCCACGCATAAAATACCCTGCAGAAACTCACCGTACACGAGGGTTGCCCATATGAGGTCACCGTCCGGGCCCCTGTGCTGGGAGTCTCTCTGCCAGTGGTTCGGGGAGGCCGCGTAAACAATACGTCCAAGGAGCGGGTTTGCTGGCAAACGCAGTTGCGCGCGCTTGCTTACCCACTGAAGTGACCACCTTTCGCGGACGGCCAAGTTATTGAGCTGCATAGAAGACGTAGCATTCATCCTGCTAGGATCCATAGGCATCGTGATCACGGTAGATTGAGAAGTGAGACGGAAGATTGCAAGTACGAGAGATTTAAAGAAGGTGAAGAGCGGTCGCATAAACACCGCAGCGGCGATCTTGAAGTTGACCAGTGACCGTATTGCCAAATACCCCAAGCGCCCCATTTCAATGGATTTGTAATTCATTTTTTTTCAGCACGCTGTGGAGTAGTGGCGCTACGCCGGTTTTTTCCTTACTTAAACAGATGATTTCTAGATCTAGTACACATGCAATTTATGTCTAGTCCGACCGTTGGTAGAGTATGTCTACTGATCGTATTTCGGTAGAACCTGCCTGGTATTGAGGCGCCTATCTCAAACCCGCGCGCACGTCAAAAAATTCAGGGGTCTTTACGAAAGCGAACGTAGAAACGTGCCCATAAACCGGACCGGGAAGGACTGAGAGGGTGCAAGTGATATCGCATGAGGTACAGCGAGGCCTTCGATTCGATATTTCGCTGGACTTCAAGAACATCAGCCCTGAAAACACGACTACAACCCTCTATAACCCCACTCTATTGAGTAAAAGCCACATCGATCTCGGTAGGGACCTGGCCGCGGGGTTAGTACATCAAGTTCGTGGGAACCAAGAACGTCTGCCTGGTCGGCTGATCCCTCAGTGAAGGTACATAGCCTTATCGCTCAAGACAAGATCAGAGTAAATCGAGATGCCGGACTGGGGCAACGAACAACATCGATTCTACATCAGACTGTACAAGTGTGTGTGGATTACACGAAAAAATATGTTTGGGCCATTAAGCTAGAACAGTTAGTCGATTACAATTGAAAGCCCTCTTGCTTTGCACGCACCACGAGGTGGTTCGCATAGACATCATATCGTGGCATACAAGATTAGATCCAGGATACAAGATAGATACGATACACGTGTCCAATACAGGTCATGGTCCATTAGTATTTAGGGCCGCGAATGTCTATAGCAATGGAACGACGAAAAAGTCCACGAAGTCCGCGAGGAAACGAAGAGGAGTTACGGGTCAACGGGATACCCAAGCCTCTGCAATGCAGCCTTAGCAGCACGGTCTTTAGCACGCGCTTTCTTCGTATCTGTCGCGGACCCAAATTCCTGGCCGTTTACTGCAGTACAGATACCAAACATCAGGGTCTATGCGAAACGGAGAAAAGAAATTGGCAGGCAGCGCATGGACGCACGAAAAGCGATGCAAGTCCAAAGGACACCGTAGTTGACTCCAGTCCCTCATACTCATGCTAAGTTGAGTTCAAAAAGAGTTAAAGAGTGGGGGATGAGCAGCAGCTTGGAAAAATATGAATCTAACCCATTCGAGGACCCAACCCTCTCGTTGATTGCGAATATTATTGAGTTCGTTCGAGTTATTCGACTGATTCAGCCCAACGCAGTGAGGAGGTGGTTTAGCAGAGTCCAAAATCACTCACGGCGAGGGTGGACATTTCTGGATGATAAGCACTCGATTTCTTGCTCAGTACGCCTTGAGCTCGATGGGGGGTCCACTTCCATGAAAATGGGCCTTTTTATCCCCCTGCAGAAACATCAGGGCAAGGGTTTGGTTGTTGACGCGCGCATATTACACTGGGCATCGCCGCAGCAAAGAGTCACAGCGTAAAAAGGCCGAAATCCAGCTAGTCATAGGGCAAAGAATTGATTCGACTTTAGATGAAAGACTCCCATACATAGCGGCAATTCCAGCGTGATCCATTTCCCTGATAGTTGAGACTAATAATCCCAGCAGGGAACTAGAGCGGTGGATTGGGAGAGGAGGCGGGAAAGGAGGTTCACACAGAGAAGTCCAGTGAGTCATTTCCAAAGGGGTGGTGCAGACACGCACGGAATGCGCGCGAGACGCGCGCGACGAGAAACCACACGACCCGTCAGAATATAATACTTATTGCGGGACTGCTGCGATAAAGAACCTGGCGCCACTAACAATCGTCACTGGGAGAGGTGCCGGAAAAGACCGCGGCATTTGCCCAAACCGCAAAAGTCGGAGACTCGTCTCTTTTGAAATGGACTGGCCTATTCAATTCGGTCGCTTGGCATTGTTCGTAGTGTGCGCAGAATCTCCTACTGCCGATCGTGGCGCGCGCGTAAGTATCAAATTAAAATCCTTCTCATGATCTGTCCACCGTACGCCCCTAGTCCATCCAATTTCTGGAAGGCTCCCCCAGTCAATGATGCCACTAAATAAAAATGGAAAAGTGGCCCACGCACAGCCATGACACGAAAGGGAACTTCCTCAAGACACAAGAAGCCAATTCCCCTAAATGTCAATCTTGACTGCGCCAAGCCATGTTACTTTCAGAACGTACAGCGATCGGATTTTCATGCCGATGATACTCGTGGAATAAGTATACAGTACTGAGTTCCAAACCACGACTTCGATAATCCTCCCTGACTGCATTGTCTGTGTCATGGGTCCTGAGGGCATTGACATATGTATCATACATAGATCACGCTGAATCTTTGGGCCTCCGTCAAGTTAGTTAGAGGTGCATATCAAGACAACTCGAAATGTCTGGCTGTTCATGTGTATATTCTCCAATCTGCGATAACGAGCCATTGAGAACGATGGTGTAGTTATGTGGCCCTACGGGGACGTTCGTTTGATTTTTAAGTGGTACCTTTGGGCTAGGCCAGCAAGAGGGGCTCCGCCTAGATATAAAAAAACAAACAAACAAACAACAAGCGAAAGAATCGGAAGGATACTGCAGGCGAACTGTTCAGGCACCAAGTGACACATTTCCATGAAACCTGGTTCAGGGACGCTTGTTACATAAGACAATTTCCTTATTGAGTGTGACGGTGCTTGTGACGCGTGACCCGAGCCTCTGACGACGTTGGAATAGTACTACGCTACCCATGTGTCCTCGCAGTGATCGAAAGTGCCCGGAACTTCAACCGCGGCCAAGATGAATCGGGCTTCATTTTGGATACGCCGCAGAGCAGCTGTCCGACCCGATCTGACCGCGGGGTGGCTTCACCGCACATATATATATGCATAATCAGAATTCGTGGCATGGATCTCCCGCGGGCCAGCTGTAGCTTTATTCACAGGCTGGCAGCTTGTCCCATAATTGGGTAGGGAGTCCGTCTTCCCCCCTTAGTCTTTCTTCGTGGAAATCCTTTCGGTGCGCGCATTCATAACTTGGACGGTACTGTAATACACACCCCTGAAGTCAGGCCACACAGAGTCAGCCGCTCTGTGGCTTCGGCGGCAATGCTATCAATGTTCTTTTTTTATTTCTTCTGGGAGCTGTGGCGGCTTCCCCCTCTCCCCCTCCCCCTGTTTCCTCTCTGACTCAAAGCGCCAGCACTGCCTATCCCGTAGGCCGACCGACTCCCGACTCATTGTGTTGCTTTTGAGTCGTTTTTGCCAGCGTCTTTTCTTTCATGTGATATCTGGTTTAAGTGACGCGAGAGTTCTCAACAACGAGGATTCCTGCTGTGTGGATGTGAGCATGCGATAGGACAATTGAGGAGGTAATGCGCCCAAATGCAATACAGTACCTGTCTTCACCAAAATACTTGTCATTGTGTCCTATGTCTCCGAGACGCTTCTGGGAATGAGTGAGGGTATAATCCGCCTTGGGGCATTCCTCATCACCTCTGCGCCCTCAACAAACATTGACGGACGACAGGCATGACAGTGCAAAGGATTGTACCACGAAATTACAATTCGCAGAGATGATCTGATATCTGTAACGTATTACTCTGGCCAGACACATCACACTGCCAAAAAGCACTCTCCACGATCAACCCAACCCCGTTCGCATGGCAAAACTCATATCACACATAGGGGTATCCCTGCATTCACATTCATAATTACCTAGCTCGAGACCGCTGTCAGCGCCTGCCGGCAGCCTGACACGGGATATAAACAAGACGGCTCCCAATACGGGCCGTGAAAAGAGCTTGTTGAGGCAGTGGCATCAATCTCCGCATCCAGATCGATGATCACAATCCACTCACCGATGGAAGAAATACACAAAAGAATTCGAACCCATTAGTCAAAGTCAGGGGTCTTAGCAGAGGCTACATTAGGTGCTTTTATTACGTTGGACCGTTGGGTCCAGATCGAGAGGTCATAGCAAATTTGATTTTCTGAACCCAGTTGGAAGCAAGAATTTGATCGTCCGCGAGAAACGTGTACCTTTTGCGGTCCTAGAGTGGTGTCAGTAGTCAATTTCAGCGCCGGAAAAAGCAAAGAACCCACCGTCTGGATGACGAAGGATCGATCACCCTTGAGTTCCACACTTCTCACCACGTTCGCATCTCGGCGTTGGATACTACGACCTCTTCTGCTTATCCCCGTCGAAGAGCTCAAAGTTCGTGAGCGCTCAGTGATCGTGGACGTCGTTGGAACGCTGGTAGACAACATCGCCAGCCTCATCGCTGACTCCCTTGCTGCACTGCTTCCTCCAGCCTCCAAACTAGGACCTACTCTAGTTGACCATGATGCCGGGGATAACAAGCGGGGGGCCTCAAAACTGAGTTCGCTCTTGATCTTCAAGCGCTCATTGACACCTCCATCGATACCTGGCGTAACGGTCTTGAAGCAGAGAAAACGGGGCTGATCAGTAAGCACGAGGACGCGAGGCTTAAGGCGTGCAGGGAGGATGCCTCGCCGGCGAGCGCGTATTGCAGACGAAAATACAACCTTTTCACCGCTTAGGAGGAAAGGCTCCCTGTATGCCAATTCACGATGAGTGATGATACAGGGATAATAAATGGGAAATTCACCATTTCGTTGAAGCGTCTAAACCAGGGCTATCTGACGACACAAGAGATATCGATTGAGATGCTAGAGGCGGGCACTCCGGCACGACCGGAGCACCCGTGGGAGCCTCATGTGCAGAGATCAGACCAGCAGCCCCCTCGTCTTCGAGGGATGCTCCATCCTTGTCATCTGATGGAAAGCGCAACGGGGTTGATTCATCCACTTGTGGTAGGCGCTCACTGGGATCGCCTATAGTTGCTTGTTCGTCATCGTCGTCGTCCGGCCCGCCCATTTCGTCCTCGCTGAGATCACGGACCAGGGCGTTCCAAGCGGCCCCAATATCTGTAGCATTTCCTTCGTGGTCCTCATCAACGTCCCGTTGTTCCTGTTCTGCCTCGCGCTTCACAAGTCCAGCCTTTAAAACAGGAGCGGATGACGTCCAAAGTGTGCCCCAGTCGATCAGAGCGAAAAAGGGATGGGCACGCAGAGCCGAGACCCCCCCTCGAGCCACATCCCCCAATCGTCCCGCAGGCTCAAGCACCAAGAGATTCTCAACGAGATCTCGGGCGATGGGATCAAACCCCTCGGGAAACGCGTATTCTGCTTTCCTTGTCTTCTCCATTGACAAGTAGGATGTCAATGCCTTGAAGGGCTGAGCGCCAGATATCATCTGGAACAGAATACAGCCAATAGCCAGAAATCGGCGCTGTAACAAGTAAATATGAATGCGGGAGGGTAAAGAAAATCAACGCAAGACAGCTACCTTTTCCCACAAGTGGATGAAATTAATAATTCAGGACTGATATAGCCAGGGGAGCCAACGAAGGAAGACGTCCCACCACCTGTAGTTCGAGATCAGGAATGTCCCCGCCGATACCAAGCGTTCCCACTCACTTGAGTCGTTCTCATCCAAGATTTTAGCAGTGCCAAAATCGGTGATCTTTATGCGCATATTATCATCCAGCAGCACATTCTCCGGCTTCATATCTCTAAATATGGAGTATGTGATTAGCTAAGTAAAGAACATGAAACTCTGCGGGAACGAACCGATGAAGAACACCCAAGTCATGCATCCAGGAGACAGTGTCAACCATCTGAGCGGCGTAATACCTTGCACAATCGATGGATAACGAACCAAGCTACCGATACAATTTTAGGATGACCATCGAGGGAGACAAGACAAATCACTTCACCACGTTAATTTTGGTCATCAATTCCCCATTGTTGACCTTGTCCAGAACAAAATCTAGAGCAAGAACCCAATAGATCAGGGTGAGGCACTTTCGTTAGGTGGAACCAAGGTCGTACATAGACTGCTAGTATCACTGAATGCCCAATGCAGTTTGACTACTCCAGGATGTCCCGCATTACTGAGCTTGGCCAGAGTATCCTTCTCTACATACGCATATTTGACTTTATTTACCCTCTGTAGATGATGTTTGTCTAACACCTTCAGGGCGAACACTTGGCCAGTTCGGCGATGCGTCACGGACAGGACCTGTACACGGGTAGGGCGCATTTAAGAAATGCGATGGGACCTGATTGATATCAATCTCACCGTCGAATAGGAGCCCTCGCCTAAAACATCACCGAACTCGAAGTCATCTGCCGAATATACCCGTTTCACGGCATTGCTACTTACAATGCGAGGGGGCTGAAGGTGAGTAGGCGCAATATTAGGGACCAATGTTGGGACTCCAGACGAGTCGGGGAGGCCAGCTGGTGGAAGTGCGACCTCTGGTGGGTCAGCTAAGCCTAGCTGGCGCTGAAGGTAATTAGGTGGTCGAGGGGTGCGAGGACTTGGAGGAGAGTGCGGACGAGTTCGGCTGCCATTGTGGGGGCTACGGCTCCCATGAGACTGACCTGAGAACGAACGGAGGGGTCTGGGGGGAGCTAGAACGATAGAGGAAGAAGAGGAGGAAGAGCTAGATGAGGATATTACGCTTGTATTCCTCGATAGCGATGAGAGAAGGTTGAGAACAGGTGATGAGGAAGGATCTGAAGAACGTGAGGGCTCATAGCCGGAGCTTGCTGGTATGCTGAGGTCAACATTGTGGGCCTCTTGGCCGTGAAGTGCCATCGATGGGCGGTCGGGATAAAGGGGTATCACTCTGGGGGAAACTAGGATATTGCGCGCTCATAGAAACTCAACCACGACAGTGGGTGAAGAAGACTTGTTCGCTCCGGACGCGGAAACAATTATGCCATGTCTGTGTCGGACATTGCCGGATCAATTGCTCCGGTGGCCTCGACTCCTCAGTGGACCGGCCTTAATGTTGCAATGGTGAAACAGATCTAAAAGGGCGCCCAAATAGACACGCAGCGACCAACCTTTAATCCATCGCTTAAAATAGGATTAGCACAAGGGGGTCAATTCTTTCCCCAATCTCCAACACAATGTTGCGCACATTTGCGTGGAAACAAAACGGAGGTTGATGCTAGTGACAGCAACTAGTCGTATCAATGAACGAGTTACTTCACAATTTTCTACATTAGACCATGAGAGGGGTCTGGGCAGGTTCTTTCCTTGTTTCAGGAGCACGAAACCTGGAACCATCTGACGAAGGCCCCCGAACGAGCATATGCAAGAATTTACGACGAATTCATGGCGGATGTTCTCCATACATTGTACTGGGTTCCTGTGAAGCGCTCAATGAGCACAAAGGGAGAGTGTGTGGTACAAGTAGCTCGGTTAACAGCCCGGTCTTTTCAGCCCCTCCAAGGGATTTTATATTTCCTCTATGAACCAGAGCCTGGGATGGAATTCAGCATACCCAATTATATATCTCCGATGGATGACCTGCTTTCCGGGAGATCGAGGCCGGCATTGCAAGTTTTGGGGATTCGCCTTTCACGGAGAAGGCTGCCTGAACCGGTGATATTCAAGACATAACAGAGCATACAGCATCATTTGGGGTGCTTTTTCGTTTAAGAATTACAAGACAGGAGGTTCTCAGAAAAATTTAGCTTATTCTGAAGCGAATAAGTGGTCCAATTCCAGCAGATATGATATGTCACAAGTGACAACGTATGACCCCTGATGGTTATAGGAGAACTGCCGGGAATATCGGACAAAATTTGGTTGGTCTCGGGACAGTCTTCCCGCTAACGGAAGTCTAGCGATGCTCTTAGCACTGATTTGTGCAAGGCATATAGTGCTCAACAACTCGGCGTATTGGTGTGAAAATTGCACTTGAAGAAAATGAGGGGAAGGCATCAAAAAAATAATAATAAGAGGGGAGAAGGAGAACAAGACAAGGAAGGCGAGGCAAATACAATTGGGTTGCTATATGTGAATGTGATATAGGTTGGTGATTTGGCTTTGGGAAAAGGGGATCGGATTTTCTAGCGACTTTTGGGAAGTCCAATGATGCTTTCAGTTTTGGCCCTCGAACTGAACGGGGACGCACCGCCAGGTAGATTACCCTACTTCGTGAGATTTGGCTACCTCAAGTTTGTCGAGCCTCCGTTATGTTTTACTATCACTATCAGGGACCCTGCCAACGTAAAAAACTTACTCGGTCGACGGTGCAAAAATGCATTGACAATAAACACCCAGAAGTATTCCCGACTGCGGCTGGCAATTAATATTGATTCATCAAAGAGATCATGGGTCCAACCACCCTTATTTTCTGACGGGCTTTTGACGCATGGAATACTGATACTGACCAAAGTTAGTCCAGTGTTTGAATGTCGAGAAAGCTTGAAATAGATGGAGAGGAACATAGGAGAGCACGAGCTGGCGATGCCGATATGACAGTCCTATTAGGCTCGGCGAGGGGGAGCTCACGGCCGTAATCCAACATGATCGTCACTTGGCGAATCACCACATAGCGAAAAGGGTAGATTAAGTATTAACCTTGCTATCCATAGAAAGAAAGAGAGACACAGAGTGCCGTCGCAGGCATAGCACAAGAATAACCATGGGCAGAAGTGGGATGACTCTCTTCGCCAAATCCCGTTATTTGCATCCGGACTATACAGCAGACACTGACCTTTCCTCCAAAATGGTGATCGTCTCACCGCGAACCTCGCTGTGCTACCATTTACGCTTTCCCATATTCTTTTAGCCCAAGGAGATCCGCGACATCAAGGAATTCATCGCAATTGCACGCCGGAAGGATGCGAAGTGTCGGTGCAATTTTCTATTCACGACCGACCGAGAATCTCATCCTGTGTCTGTGTTCCTCAGCTGTACGCATAAAGAGGGCTGCCGCGAGCAAGAAGCCGGGTGCGAAGGCGCCTATCAAACTGAAGCTCCGATGCTCGCGGTATTTGTATACGCTTGTGCTTGATGATGCCGAGAAAGCGGAAAAGCTCAAATCCAGCCTACCACCAGGTATGCCCTACGCTGATGCTTGCGACTAGTGCCGTGTTCTTAGCCAAACAACACGGGTCCTCTCTCTACAGGATTAAATGTTCAGGACTTGAGCGCAAAAGTCGAAGCAAAGAAGTAGAGGCGCTCATCCCTGTCCTCCGCAGTATGCGCATTTCTTCCCTTCGCATCACATTTCTCTGGGCCTCCCTTACCTATGCCGAAATTCATCTGTATGATAAGATATCGTCACTCGCTATACATGCATGCAATCACCTTAGGCAATCAAGTTTTGGTACATCCCGGAGGCCAGATATATTGTGCTTTACCTGGGATATTCAATCCATTATCTGGTTCCCTTGAGGCGGTTTTTTTGGCTCTGGGTGCACTATAAAACGGGCGGGTGTCCGAGGGCCTCCGTCCCCGAGAAGCTTTGGTGTTCTCTTATAATATCTTTTTGAGGTTTAACTATCTGCAACGGGCGGACTCTTATCTACACCCATTTTCTCCTGTATGCCCTGCAATATCACCATGATTTCCTCGATTTGTTTACTCAACACCTGCTGATTTCGCGCCAATTTACGATTCGTAAGCCCGGTGGCCCCAGATGGATCGTCATCGGTGATTCCACCATGAAGAAGGCCTGCCCGAACACCATCGACGACGGATGACTCGCCGAATACGGCAGCACTCGACGATTCTGGATCCCCACTGCCTTCCTGCCGAGCGTGCCGTCCACGCCGAGATGGTAGACGAGCCTGCGCTTGCGCGTCGAGAAATTCGGAGATCGAATCTGAATGAGTGCGTGTCGGCATCTTGGGAGACGGAGGTGAGTGGGATTAGAAAGTAACAATTGAAATGGGAAATGCGTTGTGTCAATTTATAAAGGCGATGCTTTGTTTCTTACCTGGCCTCGCAACATCATTCCTTCCCAAATAGCCGAGAACTCCCGTCCGAGGACGAACGAAGGGAGTGCAATAACCAAGAGGCCAAATATTAATAGGGGAAGTGTGATGAGACGCCCCAGGAATGTCCTTGGGAGGTGGAAAACACAGCGAAGTCAGACACGTCAGTTCGTGACAGGGAAAATTCGAACGTCCAAACCTTGGTACGGTCTCCCCGTACCCGACCGTGCTTATTGCTGAGTGACCAAAACACGAACTGTGAGGAACCAAAAAACAATACCATGGACATGCCACATTACGCACTGACGAGAACGAACCTGTATTTAGATCTTCGTAAGTTCAACATCTGTCAGGGCCGAATATTCCATAAACATACCAAGCTGCAGCAGGTATGCTCTCAAATTTGCTAGGATCGCCATCTGAGTCTACAAAAGTCTCGAGTGCATCGTCCCACACCCCCCGTTCAGCGAAATATCTACGTATTCAAGCGATTAAAAGTCTCCCCAATGAAGGTCATGTTAAGAGAAAGCAGTCACAATAATGTGCTGAAGACAATGACGGCCATTAACACAAAGAAACCGAGGGCCAGCAGTGCCTCTTTGCTCCTTTTCATGCTGAGATACATGACTTCGATAGTACTGGAGGTTATAGACAGTTAGGATTCCAGTCAAAGATAGAACAAGATAAGATCGTCCAGACAGGAGTATAGTGTTGCTATATCGGAAAGGACGAAAAACACGAAGAAGGCGAAATGTCCTAAGAATTGAGAACCGGAAGAAAGCGGTCTAGAGGGAGCAGAGACCGTTGGCCGTAATATGGGCGGACGATGGGGGAAGGACATACAGTATCAGCCCGCACAGCGATTTCGATATAGTAAGGTAATATCGCAAGCAGGTCGACTAGTGCAAAAAATGACCGCAACCAGTCCCATAGACCCCGCCAAGTTTCCGAATGCGCAAAGCATCGGCACATGTATTCCACAGTGAAGCAGACGACAAGTGCAGTCTCGAGTCCGAACCATACTAGACTGGGGGTCTTGTGAAATGGTCGCAGCGTCTCTATCACCGTAACTAGGGCTGAAATAATGATCAAGGAGGTGCTGAATACGTGAACGAGGAAAGCAGCGGAGGAGGAAGTTGGGTTTTCGAGCAGATCGAAAAGGGTATGCCTTAGCCTATAATAATAATCAGAGTGCTTCCACTTCAATCGTACCCCGTAATACGAACGGAGAGTGGACCGAATCTGGTTCATTGGGGTCGGCGCTCTCAAACAGGGTACTACGCAAGGCATTGGGATGCTGAGGGCGAAACGTGCCGTTATCAGAAACCTCTTCTTCGTTTTGAGAATCACTTTGATCTATGGAATCGAAGCGTCCTGATCGATCTCTCCCAGGGGGTATCGCAGTAAGAGGAATGGACATGAGCTTCGGCAAGGCGCGTATGTGACATGTGTTGACGTCGTAAACGTTATGTAAACACGCAACACCAACCTTGATTTTGCAGCGCTGCATGGTGCGGCGGCTTGTTCGCATCCCAATTGATCCGTTGCTTGGGCCTCTAGGCAGCTCACTGTCCAAGGTGGCTGGGATCCCAAGCCATATGAGTATTGTGTTGACAGAACGGATCCACTTGGCTTCGGCCGGCTTGCTGGCTACTCCTGCTGGCTACTCCTGCCTTGCAGCCTTGCAGCCATCCATGCATTCATGGACAATGAAAAAGTGTGTTAGATTCTTCGGGAATCCATCGGCTGGGTTTGGAACACGACTTGGCTTGCAAGCTGGGGGCGATATGGGCGGGTGCCGGATGTAGGGTGAACGCTTCACGAGAATCACGACTATGGCAACGCATCCACCAGTGGAAACCTTTATATTTCCCCTATGGATACACCCTCGAAAGCCTTGGGGACTCCATGCACTGAAGGTGATGAATGCCCTCACTTTTCTGGCATTGCTATCGAGGATTAGAGATTCCTCCCTACAACCCTGGCTAGCTGGTCTTTCCATGATATGTATATGGTTCCTCAGCGACGATCCTATCTGATCAGACCTTTGGGTCACACATCTGGTGGCTCCACCCATGTCCTTCTCCTGAAGAATTTTCTGGGGGAGATGGATATTATTTCCCGGCATGTCTCCAGTTAGAACGCTTAATTGATCACTCTCGGAAACTTTTCGGGAAATGTCACCCCGTCCACGAGTCCCCCGTCTACCCTTTCCCTATATTATCCTCTTCAATTGCAAGTGAATCTTAGACAAACACACTCAGGTTCTTGACCGCACTGCCCGCTTGACGTGGCAGACTTCTTCACTGTTTGGAACAGGCATGCCATCGATCTAATCCTAGTAACTGATAATTATGAGTGACCTAAGTGTGTGACTGCAGCACCGAAAGCATTCAGCCCATCCAAGGGAAAACTGGCACTCCTGTGCCATGAATTAATTTCGAACACCACAAAACTCGTCTCATACAGTACACCGCTACAACCAGCGACTGAGGTCTGCAGTTTGTTGTGTCAGGAAATTACTATTTTGAGCGACCCCGCACTTAGGTAAGCCGTCGCCATCAAGATTGTGGGACGATTTAGTTCAAAGCTCTTGTGTGTCGTCCATCATGGATCGTATGGAAATTCCTACTGATCCAGCCCCTAATGGCTATTTCTCCAATCCCTATGAGGACCTGCGGGACAAAACTCTAGCCAAGCTGAAGGAATTCTGTGGTGATCAGGACGGGTGGACGATAATGAGTAGTACAGTCTCTCGTTGATTTGCCTTGTTCACAAAGAGACTGACTACCCTGAAAGGCACAAAGGCTGATATTATCACGTCCAAGAAACAGATTCCAGGCGATCCCTCCTCGATCCCACTCGTTAAAGGTCAGGGCGCACTGAAAGGGATTACCCCATACCAGTTCTACTCTGTCGTCGCCCTCCCGGGAGCTCGCCAATTGTGGGATGATGGGTTCCAGCAAGGGACTACTGTCCGGCGCTATTCCAGGCGGACTTTCAAGTTCTACAGCATTCAGAAGTGCGCCTTTCTTCCATTCTCGCCCCTCGGAATGTCATTATTGAAGGTCCTACTTTTAGGGGCGCATTTCTCGTGCAGCCCCGCGATTTCGTCGGTTTCCAAGAAGCCATTATAGAAGATGATGGCACCATATATTTTTTCCAAGCATCAGTGCCTGAAGACGAGAATACGGGGCCCGTCAAGGGTCGAACCCGTGCAACTCTCACAATTTCTGGGTGGTGTATCAAACCTGTGCATGATGGTATTGATGTAACGTACGTTGTCAAAGGTTCGCATACGACGTGTCTTCTTTTTCTTCTTCTTTCCCACCTTTTTTCCCACTCCCTCCTTTCGTTTCTGAAATCGGCATTGATCCTTCCAGTGAATCCAAATGGAAGTCTACCCACTGCCCTCGTCAAGATCGTCGTGACTGAGCTTCCAGATGTCGTGAGGACCGCGTTCGCGTGGTGCAAGGGGGCAGGCCTCATGTGCCACATCAAGGAGATCGCCATCCAATCCGTCGTTCGCGACGAAATCTACGATCACACCCAGCGGGAGTTATATCGACTGATGCTCATTGGCAAGGCCGGTGACGAATTCGACATTGCCGTGGATGACAAGGTCCGGTACAAGAAAGGCTACACACTGACGATCAAAGGCGAGGCGCAGGGTGATATTGAAGCGACGGAAAGTCGGGATAACGTACACATAAAGATCGGTGTCGCAGCAGATGGAAAGAAATTCGAACTTGTCATCCAGACTGTTTGACGGATTAGGTCATACTTCCTCAATTCTGTTGGGACAGGGCGGATCGGGTTCAGCAATTCTTTTCTTTGGGTTACCCGTGCCATAAGTGTAGATCACCAAAACTTTTGAAACCCGAACAATACACTCTGCAGCTCTGTTCTGTCATGCATGGCAAAAAAATTTTATTCTCGTTGGCATCCTTGCGCCCCTGACCAAGAGCTAATTTCCGGGTTGTGACAGCAAACTGGAACTATGAAAGCCGTTTTGGATTGTGACATTATTTCTCAAAGGATAGCACTAAAAGTGTCGGCCGTGACGTGACATTTTCATATACTTATGACTGTGGATGAGTCACTCGGATAACCCGACAATTCGGTCGGCGGCTAACTTCCCTGCATGTCAAACTGTTGCCGCCGTCTATACAGTACCTACTCAATACAGACATTCGCGCGCCTCAGCTTGCTTCTGCATGTTGTCTACTAGTGATATGCTAAGGGGATAGATGTAACCTCCAACGTCTCTCTGATGTCGCATATTGCTGGGAAAGCATTGGAACTTGAAACTCTACAACACATGCCTAACAGCTTATTTCCAAAAAGAAGCTCTGGAGATAGGCAAAGCAGGGCATAGAAGATACCCCCACCACTTACGTAACCCGACAGTATAAAGAATGAGACAACACCTCCCGTGTTTCAAAGTTCTCTCCCTCGTCCATCATGGATCACATGGAAATTCCTGCTGATCCGGCCCCCAATGGCTATTTCCCCAATCCCTACGAGGACCTGGTGGACAAAACTTTTGCCAAGCTGAAGGAATTCTGTAGGGATGAGGACGGGTGGACGGCAATCAGTAATTCACGGTCTCTCTTTGATGTTTCCTGTTCACAAACAGACTGACTACCCTGAAAGGTTCGAAGTCTGATGTCTTCACGTCCAAGAAACAGATCCCAGGCGACCCCTCCTCGATCCCACTCGTTAAGGGTCGAGGCGTACTGAAAGGAATTACCCCTTATCAGTTCTACTCTGTCGTCGCGATCCCAGGGGCTCGCCACTTATGGGACGATGGATTCCAGCAAGGGACTCCCCTCCAGCGTTATTCCAGCCGGTGTGTCAAGTTCTACAGCATCCAAAAGTGAGCCTCTTCTTCCATTCTCGCCCCTCCAAACGTTATTGTTGAGAGTCCTATTTTCAGGGGCAGTTTGCTCGTGCAACCCCGCGACTTCATCGGTCTCCAAGAAGCCATTATAGAAGACGATGGCACCGTATATTTTTTGGTCACATCGGTGCCCGAAGACGAGAATACTGGCCCTGTCAAGGGCAGAACTCGTGGAACTATCACACTTTCTGGGTGGTGTATCAAGCCTGTGCATGATGGTATTGATGTAACGTATTTTGTCAAAGGTTCGCACTTCTGTTTTTTTTTTTAAACCTCCTTTTTCTCCCCCCTCCCCCTTCTTCCCTTTTGACCACGATATGTGTTTCTGAAATGGGCCCCGATCTTTCTAGTGAATCCAAATGGAAGTGTGCCCACTGCTCTCGTCAGGATCGTCGTGACTGAGCTTGCAGACGTCGTGAGGACCGTATTCACATGGTGCAAGAAGACGGGCTTCATCTGCTTCATCAAGCAAACCACCATCCAATCCACCGTTCGCATCGAAACGTACGATCACACCCAGCAGGAGTTGTATCGACTGGCGCTCACCGGCAAGGGCGGAGACGAATTCGACATCGTCGTGGATGACAAGATCCGGTACAAGAACGGCTACACACTGACGATCAGAGGTGAGGGGAAGGACGGTATCGAAGCTACGGAGAGTCCCGATAACGTGCACCTAAAGATTGGTGCCGCAGCAGATGGAAAGAAGTTCGAACTTGACATCCAGGCTAAATGAGGGGCTGCCCTCTCTCTCCCTCCCTCCCACTCGCTCCTTGTTGCGCATTATATGTAATCGTCTGTGCATATTGTCACGATGCGTGCTCGAGTCCTCGGCGCATTTAATTAGAGATCCTCCCCCAGTAGCGGTCAGGATATTCAGCGATTGAACAAGCTTATGTCTTCATGTTTGGCCCAGTTGCTGCGAGAGCAGAAATCCTGATTGCTGTACAAGTGGCTGCGGCCTATTTATCCATCCCGCGCTAAATACGTAAGCCAGGCTTGAACCATTTTAGGCGACAGCTGCACGAGATGAAGCAGATATCTTCAACACTGATGGATATCATTTAATATTAGTATTATTAGACGGACAACTCAGTCATACGCGCTAAGGCGATATGGCTGTGTACTATTCCTTCCTGGTTAGTGCCGCAAAGTGAATAATTTGAGGATTTAATCACGCTCCTCTCGTCTGATGGGGTTCGGATGCTCATCTGAATGGAGGCAACGACGTGAGGAATATAGAAGAGACTCTTAACCTTGCTATTGGGCGAGCCTAAGCCCATCTTTTATGGTATTTACAGGAGGTGAAAGAACACGTGAAAATGGGATGGAGGAAAATAAAGATGTCGGAGCGCCGGTGGTGCCGGCGAGAAAGAGAGTAAAACATCGCCCGTGAAAAACGTGGCTGCGGGTTGGAGTTCGCCGGCATAGCCTCATAGGGGTCGTGCTTTGTCTCCCTCGGCAACAGGCCCGAGCATGTATTTAGTTCACATATATCATTAAGCAGATTGTTATGGCCTAGAGATGGATCCAAATCCCAACACTCAAACTGCCTTCATGGCTGAGCCCCAGTCCATAGAGAACTAAAATTCCGCACCGAGGCAGCCAGTATCCTGACCCACAACATACAATCACCTTTGCAGTTGCAGACTAGCTACATAACTCATGAATGCAATTCTAAAAGGTTCAAAATTGCCAAATTTCGCGATTTCCAGCAATAGTTTGCCTCGCCAGGGAGCACTTCTTCCATTTCTTTTTAAAACTGTTTCCACAGGATCCTGGATACATCTCCCACACAGCTGCCCTACAAATTTGGAGGCTCCTGGACAAGAATTGATGGCTCTGGGAGGGAAATGGAAATAACTAGGTGGCAGGAATGGACCCGGTTGTTGGAATTCGGATCCGATGGATGGAATTGACGGAATGGGTGAGCGACCCCTATTTGGTAACATATGCGGAAACAAGCGCGCCTATGTCAATAGGAATAGACCTGTCAGTGTCTCCTAAGACCACGATGGGGCTCCCGCGCTTTGCTGCTTGGGCGTCGCTTTATCTCCTTGATTTTACCATGTTTTTGTACCCTTTTCTTTTCTCTACTTTGTACCACATGTATCACCCCTATCCTGTAGGCCATAAATTGGCCAATGTCACGAATGCTATGATATCCTTTTGCCTCTCGCCCGCCCTCTCTCCCCTTGAGGACTTGGGCTCTCCATAGGAATTGCCATTCCTCTCGTCGTCGTCCCTCAAGGAGGCTTACATAATCTATCCACGTTCACTACCGGTTACCAGCAGTACCTATTAGACAGATAACTATGTGCAAATATAAGTTGGGTTTATATGAAAACAGAAGGGAGGTGGTAGACTGTACCTCAATCATACGCGCTAAAGTGATATGGCTGAGCCCATCTCGGGGGTTCGGGGACTCCGGATGCAAATCCTGGTCAGGTGCTCGCTCTACCTGGTTGGCTACCGCGCACCAACAGTTGGAGCAAGATGGGAAAGAGCACTGAAGAGGGGGCGGGGGGAAATAATGGATCCCCCCCCAAGTCCACATGTAGGTAGTCTTTCTGGAACTGATTATTATAACTATGCTTCGATATCACCTCGAGGTCAACATCATTATTTCTCCTGCCCGTGGTCGGAGGCACCGAATAAAAGTTTAACCCTGAGCAATTGCAGGGAAGATATTTAAAGGCTGAGAATCAAACAGCGAGAGCACTTGAGGCGAACACAAGATAAATACGGGGAGAGAGAGGCAGTCTGATTATTTTGGGTGAAGACGAGGGCATGAATTTCGAGGGGGAAGGGCAAATTGGATCCACGAAAAGGGTCAAACAAGAGACGGCATGAGTGTGCGCCCTAAACCAACATTCATCGCTTAGGGTTCTGGACCAGTGAGATTTCGAAGAGCAGCCATAATCCACCATGCTAGGACTTCGGCGTGGAGGGCAGCCTAGATAGATGGTCGAAAAGGTCGTCGTTTGGGTCTGTGGTGACCTTTAAGTAATCCTTTTATGGAATCAGGAAAGAGGTAGAGATAAGTGGTCCGCCAGGAGGAATAACTCTTAGTGTCATGAGGCAACCTGTAATCCAGATAGGGAGAAGGAATGGGAGAACCATGATAAATGTTCCTGTGCCTAACACAAGGCCTGAGGGAAAATGTACCCTAGTAGTCCTAGTCACAAGGAAAAATATTTTAAACATTGCCTTTCAGGTCTACGTATTTGAGCTATTTCGTACTTACAGTACTTGACGAGGCCCTGTGACTTGTGATAAAGTGACAGTGGGAATCAGTCCAGAGTCATTTGCAACGGCTGTGACAGTAAGCGAACCGACACATGAGAGAGCAAGGCCGCAGACTGATTAAAAATGGCACAATTTCCTGGGAAAATTGTAAATGGTGGCGATACTCGCGTCGCATTGAGACAATTACTCAAAGTTTGGATATCTTCCCAGATCTTTGAGCTCGTGTAGGTAAGCCTGAGCCCACAAATGTCTGTTGAGGGCCCTTCCCCTAAGAATATATCGGGGAATCGGCCCGCGCCATTTCAGCTCCAGGGATTGAATGGGAGGTTACTGTAATGAACTCGACGACAGCCTCGGCGGCAAAATCGACGATGTCGACCCATCACTTGGTATGTGGGTGCGTGACGCGGCCCACTGGGAACGATGGATGTTATCCCTCAAGACAGGCATCGATGTTGCATCACACCATATGATCGTGCAGGTTTCCATCATCCTCGAAATATTAAGTGGCGTCGCTGGGAACAATAAGGCAGTTGCGGGTTACCCCTCGTCTGTGCTATTCCCCATTACTGTAGTTTGGTATTTTTTCCATGATTTTTGTAGAGATTACCCGCCAGTCGGATGGAAATAAGCATAGTATACGGGACATGCCTTGAGCCGGTTGCCACCAACGAGAAACACATTCTGGTCAAAGCGAGGCTTTTCCATCGCTCCTCATGAGCTCTTGCGATGAGAGCCCTGTTCTGACGGCACATGTTACGACAACAACAACGCAATATGATGATTCTCAATGTAACATGTATAACAGCGAAACAGTCCTTAAAGACGTCTTCCACTCCGACCCCCACTCCAGCTCTACCCATACAAAAGGGAACACTCTAGCTGATGTCCCCGGGCGTCTTTCACTGCCAGGTCCTGAGGCGAGAGTCGGGCGTGCCGGCACTCTTTGTAGTATGCCTCGTTGTCTGCGCAAGGCGAGATTCGTGTTAATATCATCCCACTTCCCCCACCCTACATAGATTGTAAACGACTAGACCCAGCGTGTACCAATCGATCCAGTGCCGTGTCTCTCACCACTGCCGATGGTACCATTGTTCCCTGTCCCTTTTCCTCTCTTCCCATTAGCGCCCACTCTCCCGATGATCCATCTCGACCTTTTGACCCTTTGCGCATCCGCTTCCGATCTCCGTATCTTATGGCGCAGTCCAATGATATTGATGTTGTATATGAAGGGACCTTCCCCCCATTGATAGATATTGACGATAATGAGGTCGTTTCTCCTCCAAATTTTCTTCCAGCCTGTTCATGCCTGATGCTCAAGTCGTCTAGTCTGTTGCCTCGGAATCTTCATTCGGGACAGATTCGACTATAAGTTCCAGTTGGGATGCGTGTGTCCATTTTGCTCTGTAGTATATTTAGATCCTCTCATCTCATGGTGCTTGCCAGTCTTCCGTTCCCCGAGTTAAACGTGAATGATTTGATGCTCGATTTCGATGGATCCGTCTTGGGTGGTACCTTATCTGCCTTAGTCGAGCGTCTAACCCACGCCGAGTATCCAGGTAGGCTCCCTCTGGCCTACTTTGCTGATTTGGCTTCTTGACTGAGGAAACACGTGTAGACATGGCTTTCCGCGACGCTTTCATGATGACTTTTATGACATTTACGACCCTCTCCGAACTATATCGCGAATTGATCCCTCGGTACAACCTCGACATCCCAGCGAAATATCACTCCTACACAACTTGATCATTGGGAACGGACTGTTCGAGGGCCCGTTCGTCTTCGGTATATCGCATCATGTCAAATCGTTCCCCATTCTATCATGAATGACTTACTTGGCACCTGATCAGTGTGATTAATACCCTCAAGTCAATTATCCAGGACTACAAATTCACTACCCGTGAGGAGTTTGACCTCCTCACTGACATCGAAAACTTTCTTAGACACGATGCATTGGATGCATACCCCTCAGCCAAACGCCTTCTTGACTCAATACTGTTGATTGTAGGCGCTTCTCTGTCTTGCTCAATACCCGTGGGAGCGTCCTGACGGATTCTTACCCTTCCTCACCGTGCAGAGAAACGGAGAATCATCCGTGTCCACCCGAAGGATAGCATATGACGCCATACAACCCCCACCCCGTGCATTCCTGAAGCTCTCGCAGATTCTTCCTTCACGCTTATAGACCTGGAGCCTCTCGAGGTTGCTCGCCAGTTGATTCTTATGGAGAGCCGAGTGCTCCGAGAAGTCCATCCTAAAGACCTTTTGGCGCATGGGCTTCGTGATTACAGAGGCAGCAGTTGGCGGAGCCCTGACACGAGTGCACTTTCAATACTACTTCGACGACTTGACGAGGTATGTGCTATGTATTTTCTAAAGGTGGTATATCATTTACGCCAGGCATCCAGGCATCAAGGTGGGTATGCTCCACAATCCTTGCCCGCGATTCACCGCAAGATCGTGCACTTGTGATAAACCATTTCATCACGATTGCCGAGGTTGGTGTCCTTCAGACACTGGGGCCCGCGCATCTCTAACACACACCTTCAGGCCTGCCGTTCATTAAATAGTTTGACGATGACTGCAGCAATTTTTTCTGGCTTGACATCTCTTCCAGTGGCCCGATTATATCAATCTTGGGCCGAGCTACGGTGTCCTACATCGATAGCCATGTTTCTCACCATCCAAAAGTTTCTCGCAGTTGCCGAGAACCCGTCCGAATATCGCACGATGGTTAAATGTCTTGTCCCACCTTGCCTCCCTGACATTCGTAGGCATCTTTACCGCACGCCCAACTCACCGTTGCTCATCCACCTCTTTCACAGGCGTGTACCTCGCAGCGATTCGGCAGATCCACCAAACGATGCGCGATAACCTTGACGCGGATGGCAACGTCATCAACTTTCGGAAGCGGCACGAGCTGGCGTCTGTTATCGCAGAGATCCAGAACTTGCAGTGGAAACCTTACAATCTCGTGCCTGTCGAACCGATTCGCGCTTTTCTCCAGCGGGAGGTCCACTCGGCGTATCCCATGGGCAGGCTCTTTGATTGGAGTTTACAGCGAGAGCCAGACTTGAGTCTTCCTACGTTGCCGACGTCGCTCGTACCTCTGTAGTCGTAATCTATTCGTATGTGTGGCACTGGTCGTTTCAGTTTTGGGTAGTCTTTCTTCCCTTTTTTTTTTTTTCCTGGGCGTGTGAAGTAGATCTTTTTTTTGAGGGGGCGTACATTGAAACCCTTGGGGACAGATATTCCCCGTTCGCTATTTAACCCATCAACCAACCATCGGACGCCCTGGATCACCCATCGTAAAAGTAGGGGAGGGGATAAGCGCGCGGGTCACTTCGTCTCCCCCATCGTTATCTCTTGTGAAGCGATAAGACCCTCTCTTGCTCTGTACGTTCCAATTTCTTCCCCCCCCATTTCTGGGGGTACGCAATGAAGATCCCACAGCTGGACTGCGGACTGACTCAGGGTCGTATTGTTTACATACCTCCACGAGTCGGCTATTAAGGGCAAGGCGGAGCCGAGTCGGACCGAGTAGTGGCCTCGTGTGGCTGTGCTACAGACACACTAGTGCTTTGGAGTGCCCAAGACTCAACACTATGGACACCGTAGTCCCAATACTATCATTGATCTTGAGAATAAAAGCAAGTTGCATTGCTCTGCCTCCCGTGAGCTGACTGCTTCGACTTGAGCAAGCAGCGACAACACTATCTCGGTAGATCCGCCTACAGCCTAGTGTTCAGTGGGTCACACCTCTCTTGGTTTGCCACACCCGCTATATACTGTCTCCTATGGTGTGACAACCTTTCCCCTTCCTCGGTTCATAACACTGCGGGAAGGTCTGCCTGTGCTTCCATCTCCGCTAGTAGACTAAAACAACATATTTCCTCCATTGGACCCAAATCCAGATTCCTGTAGTAAGCGAGCAAATGGGATTACAGTAAAAGATCTGGGGCTAACTAGCCCGACCCCGGCCCGCCAGGCTCCCGTCTAGTTAGTTCTCCGGTAGGTAAGACACTGCGCATTCATACTCATCCACTATCCGGTAAACTCCGGTGTGATTATGTAATGTTCACGTGATGCCAAATTTATCGAGGGATCGTTCATCGAGTCAGCACCACTGGCTATACACCCCTATGGCCCAAAGTTACTAGGTAAATCACATCTGGACCTCTGTACTCAGAGTCTATGTCATGCTCCATTTCAGGTGGGAGGTAGTGGTGCC
This sequence comes from Hydnum rufescens UP504, assembly GCA_014904985.1. Taxonomy (NCBI): domain Eukaryota; kingdom Fungi; phylum Basidiomycota; class Agaricomycetes; order Cantharellales; family Hydnaceae; genus Hydnum; species Hydnum rufescens. The sequence goes on along the minus strand of MU129029.1, from coordinate 95,506 downwards.
CATGATACTTTTTGGCAGCCCACGGATAAGCCCGGCGGAATAGGCAGGAAGGAAGACCACCGAACAGATAGTCTGAGAATGTCCCGCCCTTCCAATAGGAAAAGCTGGCTGAGTTCTTGTGGGCGTGTCTTTATTTTGGATAGATGTGCGTGCCCGACGAAAGGTGCCCGTTCCGAAGGAGAAAGCGGCCACTGCACAGCCACGGGGGTCAAGATTATGTAACGGGTATGCCGTAGCTCATCACTATCCCGGTACTTCCTGGTATTTTCTTAAGCGCCTGTGACTCAACACTGAGAGGAATTTGGTGACCAAGGATAGCTTAGAAATGACTGTCTGAAGAACTTCTCAGTTTCAGAATTGTAAAATATAGCCCCAGTCAGGAGCTTTACAACTTGGAAAACTATGCTAATGAAAGATGCTTGTTTTGTGATTTTAAAGAGATTCAGGTCTCAAGTTTTGGCCTATCCAAATAAGGAAATTGCCATATTTGGATATTCCTGTTAAGGAAAATTTCCTCATTCGGATGGCCAAATTTGGCCCCAGACAGCCAAGCCTGTCACGAGCTGCCGACCCAGAAGCGTAACCATCAGGGCTATGCCTCAGCTTAAAGGGCATTGCATTAGAATCTGTACCACTACTCTCTATGCGATGGTAAGTGGTCAAGTTGAGTCAAGTCTGAATTTCTATAATTTTAAATCTTACATTTCAGGTTTCCAAACCGGTCTCTTCGGGGATGGATATGGACATGGCCTTAATGGCTTGGAAGCAGTAACTGATATCCACGGTCCGGCACCCTCATTCGAACGACCACTTCTTCAAGGAGTGAGACCGCGGTTCTAACTCTCTCCAACACCGAGCTTTGCGACATTTTCTGCAATGAATCATTCTACGCACATTAGTAAGTACCGTGCCGACATTGTTTCCATCGTACTCACACTCATTCCTGAAAAGACACAGGGGGTGGGGGATCTGGAGACGGAAATATTTCACGTGGAGGCAATGGCGGAGACGTGACCCTCATCTCTGACAATAGGAACGGTAAGTTTGCGTCGTCCTTATGGGATGATGGCCACTTCTGACCGAAAAGTGTCCATATAGCGGTTGTGTGCAATGTATGTTACCACCCAGTAGGTCCATCTGTGACCACGGTTGACGGGTCGTCGACCTCGATAAACCTTGGCGGCTTTCGATTTCGCTGCTTGCTCTTTGACCTGCGGGGGAGTCCGTCCATCTTTCTCTCAAGCGTCTCATCTAATTCCTTATCACCCCAACAGATCGACCTGGGGATTCGTCGGCTGCCGCCCATTCCAACTGTTCAGCCTCTCGTCTGGGTCCAAAAGATCATACATCTTACTGTGCTTGCTCTCCCTGAATCTCGCGTCCTCCACGCACTCATCCTTTCGTTCCAGGACTCGTATTGGCTTTTATTTTTCGGAGGATCCGCGGGATCGAACTGGTTGTTGCGGGATCAGCCAGAGCAGGACTCCGGAAAGCTCTAGCTGGGGGTTTCATTATGCAGAAGCCGTAAATTCCGCGCCACAACTAAAGCGGCCCACAAATTGCATAAGTTTATGGATACGACACTTACGAAACATAAATAAGTACCTTATGGCTATTTGCAAACTTGTTTGACAAGCTTTAAGCGGATTGGGAGAAGATCCTGTGGGAAATCCTAAAAAAGGAAATTGTTGGCTACGGATGGGCGCTTAATTTGTACGCTTGACAAAAACATTAACTTGGCTGGGGGTTTGGACCCGGCAAGGCAAAAGGAGCTCGATGTGCGAGTAATGGAAGGCTTATTATCGCTTGTGAGTTCCTCTTGGACCTATTCATGCATTCCTCAGCCACGAGCTCCAGGCAGGGTATCCCATGGGCAGGCTCTTTAATTGGAGTTTACAGCGAGAGCCAGACTTGAGTTTCCCCCTGCCTTGCTGTTTGTTTTTGGGGAGGCGTGCATTGAAACGCGGCGGACAGGTATGCCGTATTTGAAGCGTCAACATATCCGACGTGCTTGGTCACCGATCGCAAGGGACACCTATCGTCCTCTAACTGACTTGTGTGGGCCAAAGCGCTTTCTTTTTCTGTGCGTCCCAGTTTCTCCCCGTCCACTTTTGGGGTGCGCAGATCCCAGCTAGACATACTTGGGAGTGTGGTAGTGGAGGTGTGAGTTCATATTGATTACATAATATCTACGCAGCTAGCCGAGGCCGAGTCGGACCGAGTACCCGAGTGTGGCCTCATGTGGCTGTGCCGTAACAACGGGGTGGGACGTGATCGTCGTCTCTAACCGTCGTCCTTCTGGGGTCACTAGCTCTGGCCCAGAAATATCTACACGGCTATGGTGTCCAATATATGCCCCTATAGTGTATGCATTTGTGACCCTCGGTGCCCTCGAACTCGATAATATAATCCTTAGAAGCAACTTGCTGCGGGGCGGGGTCACGTGTTTGGTGCTATCGTCTAGTCTCTTCAGGATCGAGCAACGCAGGGGGATGTGTGCGAATCCTGTGAGGAGCAAGGCGAGGCTTCGCAAGACCTTTCATTTTTCGGTGGTACGAGGAATAGAGAATAGATTCTGGTTGGGAGAACTTTTCAAGTACATTGAAACACTAGGTACAGTTCACGGGGAACTACAGTTGCGAGAAAGATCCATTGTTCGTTGTTGGAGGACCACAAGATCCGACGCGTTCGGTCACTGGTCGTAAGGTGGGGGGTTACCTTTGTTCACGTCCTCATCCGCCTTGGTAATGCTTTCATCTTTTGCGTATTCCAACCCCTCCTTCTCTTTCCCTGAGGTAGGATAGGAAGATCCAGATCCAGTGCCGATTCCACCGCCCGAGGCAAGGACACGTTCCCTCTCTTCCCTCCCCAGCCTTCTCTTCTCCTCCTCTGCGGTTGGCAGGGAGGGGAGGCTCGAGGAGGCAGGAGGGGGCGAAGTAGCCTGTATTCCAGAGTCACGCACCCTCGCCTCCTCTGAAAGACGCTTCTTCTCCTGCTGGGCAGTCTCCGAGAAGCCTCCGATGCCACCAACGCCAGGCCCGCCCCAGCTTCTTCCACCCACCTGTTGTGGCGGTTGGCTGGTACTCCCCTGGCGGCCGAGGGAGCCCGATGCGGGACCGGGACCACCTCTCAGAGGCACACCCGCCTCAGCTATCGTGGGACCTTCACCACCAGGAAGTGGAACCGATGCAGGAGAATGCGACTCAAGAGGGGGGGAGGTGCTGGATGGGGGGATCAAGATTGCTATAGGATATGCTACGTTAGCTCTCCACAGCAATGCACCTATGTGAAGGAAAAACTGCGCACCAGAAGAATCAGTGGGGATCGGGATAGGTGCCGGTGCGTTGTTAAGGCTGGCAGGGTCCACGCCACCGGTGGAGGGGCGGCGTGCTCTGGCGTCCGTTGCACTGTGAGAGTGCTCATCGTGCTTATGATTGTCCAGAACACTTGGCGTACGCTCAAGTTCCGAGTGGTGCGTCTCGCCGAAACTGCGGGTGTCTACTGGCACGGAAGGCACCCCAGGACTGGCTGACGGGGCGAAGGGCGAAGGGAAATTTCCAGGATGGAAATTATCTATCGACTGTTGGACGTTGTGTCGAATGGAAGCCGTGCGTTCTTTCCCAGAGTAAGGACCAGATGCAGTCGCAGGTATCTCAGCAATCAGAGCCTCGGAGGCTTGCGAAAGCAGGATCAACTTTTCTGCATACTCGCGGATTGCGGCCCACCTCGCTTGTTCGCTCTCCTTGAGGGCAATGCGCTGCAAGTTCTCGAGCTCAAGTTCTTTTGGTTCGTCTTCGCGTTGGAGGGTCGCACGCTGATTCTCGAATTCGGCGATCTTATTTTGCAAAGCAGGTGTGGCACGACCCAAGTCGACTTCGGAACGTAGACGGCCCAATTGGTTTTCGATATTTGCGCGTTGCGTACGATGGGGACCGAGTGCGGCATCCGCATTTCGAGCATTTTTGAGCGGGATCCGCGCGGCGTCGAGCTTCGTAGAGAGTTCGGAAGTCACGTTCCCCTTCACAAAGTTGAGATATGCAAGACGATCGGACACTGTGGAGAGTGATAAGCTTTGGCATATTTCTTTCGACGAGCGACGAGCGACGTACCATCTTTGAGATCGTCGGTCTGCTCTTGGCCCCAGAGGTACAGCTCTTTCCCGTATGTCTTAGAGTCACGGCTGGCATTGTCATATTCGAGCACAAGGCTCTTTTGGGCTATGATCACAAGTTGAATCTGCTTAGCACCACCTTTGCTGTATATAGATCGCTGTCATGAGCATGAGTAATGAAATATCGAATCGATCACACCTATATTGTGCCTGCAGGGCTCGAAGAGAATTCTGGATACTACCCAAGCCGTGCTGCTTCAACAAGCCAGAAACACCCAGAGGCGTCGTGGTGGTATGGTCTCCCTGACTGGGGGCCGGAGGGGGGGACGCATTCTCTCCAGAAGGGACAGGAGCATACGGGTCTTGATGCTGGGGTTGCTGGGGTTGCTGGGCGCCTGGAATGCGGCTACTGATGCTTTGACCCAGAGGCGTCGAATTGATTGCAGCTTGCGCCTATACCCCCGGACGTCCAGGGCAACCAGTTAGACGATTCAACACTACCCACAGTAGGGCCTACCTTTCCAGCGAGATTATTCAAGAAGTGGGACATGTTGTGGGTCGGGGGGAATCAGAAACTCGTCCTGACGTCAAATACCTGCGGAGTGATATTACGTAAAGCTGACTAATGGTCGGCGTGAATTTGCGTGCCTTATCTAATCTACATTATGGCCCGGCCCCAAAATATGATGTTGACATTGCTATCCACAGTATGCTGTGCCCAATAGCTCCAAACATTAGTTGGGTCCCCCAGTACCCGGAACCGAGGTTACTACTTGCGGATGAACCATCCACTGGAGCTCTCACTCAAAAAAAAGTCGACCAGCGAATCGAGCAGGACAGAGGAAGCAGAGAAAGATCTCGCTATCGAGATTCTTCTCCTAGGCACCGGTGTCCAGCGCTAGGTGTTCGCCCTGGCGGCGCATTTTTCTGAATGAATCTTCTCACTCTGTTACACGGTAAAGCGAGTCGGGGAAACGGTTGGCCAAATCTCGAAAAAATCGTGGATCTATACTCAAGGCAGCCACTGAAGCAGTTCCAAGCCGGAAATTTCTCACCATTGTCTCCCAATGGCAAGAATCCGGGAAACATATCCCCGATTTCGATAAACCGTCTCTCGCTGCGCATGACAATCGGTCCCGTCAGATCCAAATTCGACTTTCTCCTTTATTCCAGGTCACACGGGGCCTCGTCAAGGGCACGGGTCACCCAGGCGAATCCTTCCTGTCCCCACCTGGGCCACATCGTCGTCACCTGAGGTGTCGATATTATCGAGCTATGGAATAGCCCTTTTGTGCAGGCTGTGCTCTAACAGGGTAGTACGAAGGAGGATTGTTGGTGCTCTCATCTTTCCTTATTATTGATCTAGTATGCTTATGGATGAATTCCCCCCCCTCCCCCACAGCTTTGTAAATGATAGTGAGGGCGACTCCCCCAGAGTAAGACCAATTCCTCCATCTTGACCTCTTGATCTCACCATTATATCCAGGTTTATTCCATTAGACACTGATATCGTTCGGTATTAGCAAGCGCGAATTTGTACTAAACGAAATAGATCGACTCGCGAGGACAACACACATCAGGATCTGTCAAAAATTAATCTTTGTTCGCACCCTCATGATCCACTGGCCCCCGGAATCGTCCTATCTTAATAATGTTGGTGGTTCTAGAAGTCGGGTAAGACTTAAGCCAGTGCTGCGACCCACGCATCATGTGCGATGCTAACTCAGTCCGGTATTCTGGCATCTCGCATAGGTCCTGTGAGTATTTGGGGCTTGTAGTGATCCACACCATGCTCTGATGACCTAGTTCTAGTAGATACTTTTATTCAGTGAAGATCCTTCTCTTTTTGGTTCTCATATCGGCTTTCGATCAATACCTAGAAGAAGATCCAGGGTGAGCCGGATCAAGGCCTCTTTGGAAGTGTGGAAGTCGCTCACAGTGGGTTCGAACCAATCTAGTCAAATCCAATTTCGAAATTCTGCAAGATGCACATGATTTGAAATTACACTTCCAAGTCTCCTCTCAAATAAGGTCGGTCGACCCCCACCGGATACGACTTCTTCATGGATATCTAACGTTCGCTCCGCTTGATATAGTGCGGCTTGCTCAGGGCAAAGTTCGACTCTAACGTCCTGCTGAGCAAATATATCACATCTTATAATCGGCCCAACGACTTCCAGAGTGTGGCCAACTTCACTGTTCAAGGTCTTCTTTGTCGCTCACCTCTTACCGAACGTTCTTAAAAGTCGTTCTAAAGCGGTTTGAGGGGATTGGACGCTACGCCTATCCATCCGAGATACTCGCGTAGCCTTTGCAACTGCCACCGTACGCTTTTATTCCTCCTAATTATCCTACTTACGCACTATCCTTTACAATCCGCCGTCCATGTTTGTGCAGGATACCGATTCTAACGCGTCCCATTCTCGCACGCGTTCTTATGATTCACTAACCAGGGACATCCATCTGCATTCCTAACCAACGTGTCGTCGTGCTGTGCTTCGGGGTATCATTCCCCGTCCACTACATGCAGCTGCAACCCCCCACTTCTCGATTTGTCTTATTCCTGTAATCCGCATAAACTTTCCCCCTGTGTTCCTCGCACCTTTGCTATCTTGGCCATCACTTGCTTCGCATTTCTCCTCCTCGCCCCGGCACCTTGCCCCATTGTTAGTTTTTGTGGTTGCTTCTGTTTTAGATTCGAACGAGTTTCGTTGTCATTTATCACTTCGATTTGACATGTCGTACATGCAAAGAAAATCTAACCCTGCTCTTGCCTTGATCCGGAGAGGCCAGACCGACCCAGTATCAACTCTGAGGCCGCCCTCCCAAAAACTGTAGCTCCCTGAGAACCCCGAATTATGGTCCCATCACCGTGCGTGACAACCATCTTTAGCTTTTTATCCCCGACAGTTCCAGTGTCCACGCTACGTGACTATGTCGACGCGTATTCTTCGCAAGGTGAATCATGTCCAAGACCTGGAAGGATAAACTATATATGCAGGTATAATATATTACAGACAAATGTTGAGAACACAGGATACATCATCTAGAATTAATGCAAGTGACAAATCAGAAGAGTGCATCGAACTTGCTCAGACACGAGAGCCTGTTGCGCCGACACTGAGCATATACATATTGGCTTGGAGTGAATATACCGTCTACTCACCACTCATAATCTACAATTACGCATCACACACGAGCCATATTCAGTAACCTGTGGCGTGACCCCCAAGGCCACGAAGGAAAACGGGACGCACCAAAATTTAGACTCGTAGAGCACCAACACTTCCCCTTCGCATGGGACTTGCCTTGTGGGCAATGTTGGATTGGTTCATGTCGATAACCAATATCCTCAAAGAAATGGATTTGATCCCTATGTGCGAATAATGCGGCGGCGATACTGTGCACTGGTGCGTCACCCCATCGCTATTAAAATAATATCAGGTTAGGCATTTGGACACGCCTGACGTGAGATCATAGCCGGAACCAGGTCGTTTTCCGACTTACCTCGTAATAGAAGCCGCCTTTACGGTCAAGGAAATCAAAGAACTTCATGTATGCTTCGCCTCGCCAGAAGTTCAGGTCAGCGATCTCGAAATTACTCCAAACTAGATATTCCGTAATATATCAGATCTCCTGAGTGGCAGAGGAAAGAGAACATGCACCTACAATGACAATGATTGTACGTCTCGCCGCCATCGTCAGAGAGAAATCCCATTGCATTGCCTGCTGGCAGCAACTCGGGGTTTGCTTGGATAAATTCTGGATGGACCATTAACATGAGGATGTCCATTCGTGCACGGGTTTTAAGGTAATATTGACACACCCTTCGTGGCATCCCAGAGTGTAAGGATAGTTTCGGTGTATTCGAAGAGCGAGACGACGAATCCTATGCGGAGGCATTAAATATTTGTCTATGATCGGAGAAATAGTTCTCGCACCATAGACTTTTTTTTCGTCTTGCATTAACAAGAATGGGTCGTAGTCGATGTCACAGAAGAACTTGACGCCTGGTCTTTGCAAAGTCCATCAACTGTCAGGTATCCGAATTGGCTCATTCATATTCACTCAATTCGCCAATAGTAGTCGTAATTCTTGAGGAGTTCGTGTCGGAAGAAAAACTGCGGAGGATGTGTGAGGCGAGGCGAGCAATGTTGGATGAACGCTACCGGAGGACACGCACACCGGAGTTGAAACGACACATGTTTCGATACGGGACACTGATCAAGTATTCTTCGGTTTTGTTTGCGTACTGATCACTAAACGAAACGGACTCACGAATCCCCATAAACGATCTGCAATTCGAATTAGTCATTCGTGAAACAAAACAGATCGAGAGAACAAACGTTAGCCTCAACCAACTTTAACCGATACTCAGCAGCCTTGGCCTCATCAATCCAATCCGGCTGGAACCAATGGTCTCTCGGAATCTTGCCGTATGCACAAGGTGTAGATGTGACTTCACTGGTCCACCTGTGCACGTCACCAAAAGGAATGCATAAGAAATGAAATGAAACCAACACAGCGGATAAAATCCCTACTTCTTAAAATCTTCTGAAAAATCCTCCTCATTCAGGAAGACAAAGGGGTATCGGAACTTTTTGTTGAATCGGTCTTCTAGTTGTTTGAGACTCTCGAGGACCCCGGGCAAATCGCTATTCCGCGCGAGCAAGACGAAGGCCGCATTCGCCTTCCTGATGATCGTGGTCGTAGTTGTGGTGTTGGTTCCCTCAGTTACAGGAGTATATGGGTAGTATTTGCTTGGGATCGGCTGCTTGCGTGGAGATTGGCCAGGCACCCATCGAGATAAGGACATGTTCCGGCCGTACTCCTCATGGGAGAAGCTGAATATGTAGTGCAAAGTGACCTAAACAGCGCGAAATCTGTTGAGAGGTGGATGAACCAAGCCATGTGTGCTCCCGCACGAAACCCACAAGAATGCTAACAGCAGTAGCGACATAGCGAACGATAGGGCTTGGGGGCATCTCTTACAAGCAATAATGCGGTGGGGAAAGATGTACATCTTTTTTCGGGGGATTGATTGCGGAGTGGCGGTCAATAGGTAGCAACATGGTATCAGGCGCCCAGAGATGGAAGCCCGAAACTAGGGCTACAGTTCAGATGCAGGGGTTGAATGAACATTTGCTCAAAATTACAGTAACGCACATTTACGACACATCTACATCACAACGATACTGTAACACCGACTGCGCAGTAATGTGCACTGCCTTGAAATGTTTTGACATCTCTAAAGAAGGGTTATAATTCTTTGGCAAACAATGCGTCAGCAAGGATGGTCCCTATTTGGATCCGGTTCCGCCGGCAGATTCCGCAGATAATCCAAGTGTTATCACGGCATCCACAGGTAATATACAGTATCGGGTACGGTAGACGAGAAGGGCCAATCGGGGTCTTACTCTTTATGTAAGAGGGGCAGATGCCTCGAGATCTGATTGGAGGATTCACCAAAGAGACTGTTTGCTTGGCTGTACGCAAATTTAGCTTAGATTTCTCACAGTGCATGCATTCTCGCATCAGCCCATATATTTCAAGTTCGTGCCAATTTAAAAGCCTATGCCTAAACAGTACGTGGGGACAAAAAAAATTACTAGAAATCATCCGGGCCACAGAAGCAGGATCGCAGCCATCTGGGTGTGCAAGAAGACTCAACACCGTATTGAACATCCATAGCTCCATTAGGTTCAAGACTGCCGACACAGAAGTCCCGGTGCAGTTTCGCACCGTGGGACCAGTCCTGGACCGTTCTGTGGCAAAATTTTGGGCCTCAAACTCCCTGGGGGCCGTCCAGGATATTCTAAGTGCCAGGGGTCCTGATTCAGGATGATTTGCCAGTGACTGAACCCTGAATTGCAAATAAAACCCTCATGGAGGAATAGCATTGGTGACAACGTGCGTTGTTCCGTGTGTTGTTCGACTATCTCTCCATTTCCCCCAGTGATGAGACTTCTTGTAACCTGCTTACTCCTTCACCTCGCCGAGACGTGGGCCCATGACCAGATAACTCTGCACGATACGCACCCTCTGATTTCCTATTCCCCTGACACCACATGCATTCCCCTACCCTTTCATTGGTGGGAGACTTGCCATCGCAGGCATAGTCCTTGGGCGCTCAAGGACTACCAAGACCGCAACACTGGCCTGAGCCAATCCTACCATGTCGTTTCGGATCGCCGGAATGGCGCCAAGGGAGAGGGACCCCGGGAGATCTCCTTTGTTCTCCACGGTGCGGCAGGACACATCATAGATGGAACGCCTAATCATTCTCTACCGTAGGATCTCCTGTAGCTATCTATGGTGCCCCTCCAAGCGTAGTGGGGTCTCCTGCTGCCCAAGAGATTTGCATAGACGATTTGGTGTGCCACAATCTCGATGTCGAGAGCGCCTATCTCCATGCAAAGGATATGGACGATCGTGTCTTGATTTGGTCTGGAGATATACCGAACCCTGATCCTCAGCCTCACCGGATCGTCATACGCATGATCGGGTCATCGTCCCTCGAGGCCGAGCCAGAGAAGTTTATGACTCTGGATCGAGTGATATACACCCCGGACACAGGATACGAGTCCCCGTACGTATTTTCGCGAACGTCATCTCTTGTCTTTATCCTTGAGCTTGCGTGCACACTGTTTTAGGCGCTCGTATCCCCTTCCAGCGGGAGCAACAATCAAGGAGATTTCAATTGAGGACACGAGTCGTCGAATCGCCTATTACGGTGTTGAAATATGTACCTCGTGGTGGTGGTGGCGGCTGCTAGCTGGGTGCTCCAGTACTGCCAGTCCATGGGAGGGGAAGCTGTTCCAAGTCAAAGCGGGAAGCACGGCCCCCTGGCGTCCTCAAATTCGGACTGAGACGTACCACCAAGCCACAACGATGTTCGACGTTGGCAAACAAGATCCCCAGACCCAAGCTATTTTCAATTTCAAAGGTGTGGTCTTGTGTTTAATGCAAGGTGTTTTATTTAAATCATTCTCCGACAGGCTCGGCAGTCTGTGTCTACGGGGCCCCCCGCTCTCAGATTACCTATCCACATGGTGCTCAGCAAGTTTGCCTGGATGAAATGTGTCACTACATCGATGCTCATCAGCTCTACCTGAACATCCCGCATGTGACATCCTCTTCACGCATTTTTCCAGCGCAATTATCTACCTCCAATAATGTTTCCTCTGCTTCATCAGAGGCCCTCGAAGATCAGCCCGTTTTGCTTTGGTGTGCGGAGGGATTAGATTATACCATGAGACATCGACTGGTATATAAGTTGGTGGAACCCAATCCCCGATACGGACCAGGCGATGGGGGTGTTAGAAAGGGTATGACTGTTGCGCACATTGCTTACGCTCGTGTTCTGAGACACAGGCCAGTCTTCGACCGTGCTACAACTGAGGCCTGATATCTAACACTTAAGCGTTTTTGACAGTTCGTTTCAAAACAATGAGAGAATCATGATACTCTTCTTCGCACTCACTAGCTTCTTCTCCCTGTTTATGCACCTCATCCGTCGATGCTCAAGGCGTTCTTCAAAGGATTTCATCGATGTGTCCCCCAACTTCACTGCGAACTCCTTTAGCGGAAGATTTGGGAACGAGCGTGACCCTCTTGTTCCGAACGGAATTCCTTCGAATTCACATCACTATTCCCGAATTTATCGCTATGGACCGGCACCACCATCCAAAACATCCCACTGTTCTGCTCCAGGTGTGTCAGAGCACGATCGCCTGTCACGTGTGCGCGAGGCGCCTTCGCTTCCTGAGCCTTCTCGTCGTGGGAACTTCAACAATCGAAATCCAGAGGTCGACCACCTGCGAGATGGACGTTCGCTTCCTGAGCCTTCTCATCGTGGAACTTAACAATCGAATCCAGAGGTCGACCACCTGCGAGATGGACGTTCGCTTCCTGAGCCTTCTCATCGTGGGAACTTTAACAATCGAAATCCAGAGGTCGACCACCTGCGAGATGGACGTTCGCTTCCTGAGCCTTCTCGTCGCGGGAACTTTAACAATCGAAATCCAGAGGTCGACCACCTACGAGTTGGACGTGAGACACCTGCGCTTTCTCAGCCTTCCCACCATGGAAATCGCAACAGTCGAAATACGTCCCAAACATGGTGCAATTTCGTTCCGGGACGATCACACAACGATCTGCCATGGCGTGTACCCGAGACGCCTCCACCTACTCATCATGGCAACCGCACGAACCGAAACAACTTGGATGCTTCTCGGTCTTACACATATCGCCATCCTGACGATCAACAAATTCAAGGGGGGCCTAACCATGTTTTCCCAGCATTTGGTACTACGTCCGTACCGGCTTCGGCCCCTGATACCAGAGCCAGTGGTGCCCCCCCTCCGCCTTACACGCGATTCCCAGCGTCCTAGGAATGGGAAACTGCTTTAAAATTGTGCAGGTCTCTGCTGATAGCTATGTAGATCTCATCGCCTGGCCTCGGCTGGGATTCTGTGCGATTGTGAGGTAGCGCCAGGCTGGTATCAGTTTCCAGCACTTGCCTTTTTGCGTCTTGAAGAGTATGTAATCTTGGGCCTTGTCACTTTTTTCCCATTCCTTTCCGAGTCATGTTGTATGTCTGGTTCAGTCTGTACGTGTTTGTGGTTGTGGGCATTAACTGTACGTCAGAGTGCTTGTGGCTTGTTCTGTTGCAAATAACATCTGTCATCCTTTCCTCGACGGAGGGCGAAGAGTGTGCAGAGTCAAGACGCTTCTAGTTCTGCGAAGAAGTGTTACCGAAGACGTCCTTATGGAAATGACGGCACCGGCGGGACCGTTGGAATATTACTTGGGAGTGCCACCCAACGCAGGACTTGGGTTTCGAGTAGTCTTGTTTGAGGCAATACTATCTGGTATCATTCTCTTTTGAGGGAAGCCTATAAACACCCTGTTAGATCTTCTAAAGGGTATTCTGCCTTGGAACCTGTATCAAATTTACATTGAATCTCATTCTCTGATCTAGATGGCTGCTAGGTTCAGTTACCTACTCCTAAATTATGATCCTAATAGTAAGTGCATTGGACGGTTGGAGTTTTGCGCCTCACAGAGGTGAGATAGAGGTGCCAGCAAAAATGACGTTCCTTATTAGGGTGCATCGGCAACCCCCGTAATGAATCCTCCTATTTCTGTGCTGAGCTCAGCCCCAAAACCATTGGATCGACCGTTATGCGCATTGTACGCTCAACCATCTGGTCTTGATCTTCTCACCGCTCATTCGGGTCATGTCGCAGCTGTGGGCGTTCTTTCTCTCAGTACACGTGCCCGTCGTGTAATGCAGGATACTGTTCTCTCGCTTGCTATCGTTCTGAAGCAAGTTATATATATGGAGGTTTTCCTGGTGGTCGTACTAATCCATTTCATATGTGTGGATAGGCCCATAGCCAATGCACCGAGTCTTTCTATCGAAAATCGGTGGAGGACCAAATCCGCACCGAGCCCAATTCAAGTGTGGAAGATCGACGCCAAATGATAGAGATGCTCAAACGACTAGAAGATAATTCAAACGATGAAATAACCGAGGACACAGAGGACGGTGACTTATCGTTGAGTGGCCGTCTTGCCCATTTGAATATAGGTGAGCACTATCATCTTCCCCCCTTACGGTCATTCACACTTTTCAATCATTATTAGATGAGGTTGATTTCGAAGGCCTCTGGGCGGTCTTGGATAAACACGAAAAAGAGGCATTCAATGCGGCGATTCAAGATCCATTGAGCGAACCCGCCCAAGAATTACTTGCTGTCCATGACCTCGAAGTGCAGTCTTTCAGTCCTTGGTGGGAAGCGATGGAGGATCCAGAGCTTGTAACTTCTTCCCTTTCCAGTAACGACACGCCCTCCCCTAGCTCTCGAGCTCCCTCAAAACGTCCTCAGCTAATGGCGATTCCTTTGTCACCTTCAAAGCTACATATTCAGGGCCAACCGTCATTATTGTATAACATATTCGCCACAACGTGGGTATTAAAGTATCTCCCCATTCTCTTATCAAACTCATAGCCTGCAGCCTAGCGTATGCATTCGCTACCCGCCATTTGGTCGCTTCCCCCCTATCGACTGTGGTTTCAGATGAAATAGAATGCGCAGCCGCCCGAGAAGACATCGGAAAAACCGCGCCATTTCTTGTCGAGCGCCGATCCACTATGGTTTTTGGCAGTGTTGATCAAGTGGTCACCGAAGTGTGGTCAAGAATGGATTCAGTACGTAGTATCATCAAAGGTTATTAAATCTTGGACTGATCTAAAGGAGGGTAGATGTCCAATGCCTCGTTAATTCATCTCTTAAAGGATACCATCATCTTACTAGAGGTCCCCCCTGTAACCCCGGCGGACGACGAATTGTTCGCGGCTGCGACTCCCTTACTTTTATTGCTCTCAGATCTCCATGCCCTATTTTCTTCCTGGTCACCGCCCAAAGATCCAAATCCCGCCCCTGTCACATCTTCAAAGCCGAAGCCACCCGTGACCAAACCCAAGGTTAACCACATCGCGATGAAGATCGCATTCTATGCTGCGCGGGCAGCAACAACCCCTGCGGCTAGCTTCGTACAACTGCGAGCCGAAATCGAGCGCAAAATCGAGGCAATGCACGAGGAAGCTGGCGGACAGGCGGATGGGTTAGAGCGGACTGCCCAGGGAACTCTGACGGTTGGGAGAAGCCTCGTCCTGGAGTCGCTACGGGGAATACACAAGGCGCGACCTGGTCCCAGCTCCGCTCGCCTTGTGGTGCAAGAGCTTGAGTAGACGAGCCCCGTGTTGCAGCCAGTACAAGTCCCATAACTCGCTTTGATAGGATTGCAGAACAGATGGAGCGACCTAATCGTCATGGGAGAGCAGCTGTAGGCTTGATTCGCTAGAATAAGACCTCGATATAATGCTGGTATTGTACATTGCACTAATGAATAAATTGGTAAGATGCTGGTGGGCAAAACGAATGAGAAATCGCATTTCAATCGCCCTCGTCATGCCACCGATGAGCTCTATCACACACACCATTTATTGGCACTTATATACTACCTTGTAGTGAGCTTAATCACCTGTGCTACGAGTGCAGTAGTTGCCGGCAAGTCTGCAATAGAGGCTCAAATACTGTGGATAATGGTGAGAGGGCTGAAGCGGCCTCGGATCCCAGGACTAAACATCACTAAATGCTATCATTTAACTCGAATTAAAAGCTACCAAAAAAAACCATCTCCAAAATCATAATGGCAGGTGACAAAGGTCAAGAAATGGCCTAATATTCGATATCAAACACTCGACCAAAAATACGTGTCCATAGGCCCTTTAAACCCACCGTTGTCCATTGGTGTGCCTAGCAGTAGTCACTTGTACGCGGCGAGTAATTTCCAGAAGTGTCTCGGAGACAGAGACAGTTGTTACTGTACCTTAATTTTTTTGGGTGTCGGGCGTCACAGAGGGGGTGATAGTTGTGTTCAATTCATAGACTTATGGAGAGTAAAATATGTGCGGCTTTGAATGCGAACAGGGAAAATAGGGTGAGGTGCGCAGGATTGGTTGCGATGGCTTCGACTGAGGATCCCGTGTTGATGTGTTCCGATAGTCAGCGATACATTCACGATACTGCAGTAGGGGCGAACGTAAAGCAGGGTCATCGACCTAGTGCGATCGGGCGGGGCACCTGCTCTTGCAACAACCTCCTGCCCTTTCAGTATTCGCCTAAGCCTTATCAACTGCGTGGAGATGAGGCACCTGAAAAAGGTCGTTACTACACATGTTGGATCTCCCAGTCGGCTCTGTTAGTTTAAGAAGCACGCTCTTAAGCGTCTGCAGCATGGTTCCCATACTCGCTTGATTGAGGCTGACATGAGAATTTCCATGCGGCACCCATTCACAATGCCTCGGCAGCCGCACGCCATATCGCCATATGGCCCCCCTGACTGGAACCGATCAGTCGAGGGGATATGCAGTGATCCGTCAGTTTATAGTAGCACCAATTTCACAGCCCCATAGGTCGCGTGACTGACTAGTAGGCCGAAATAGGCTAGTACGGGAGTCGAGAATTGAGAGGTGGTTTTGGTGGTGAGCGGAAGCAATTCACGGACAATCCCGCGCAGCACTGGCCACGGATCGGTCATGGCAGACGAAGAGATCTCCGCTGTCAAGGCTCATGTCGAGGTGCTCTCGAGGATCCCGGTGACATTTCCAGATGAGTACACTTCGGATCCGCAGGACTGGCCTCGCAAATTCACACCGTTTCCTGTAAGTCTAAGTTACCCGTGGAATGAGTGCTAGTTGGGTGTTAATCTACAATCCGCTCATTGTCAGATTGAACTACCCCCTCCACCTATTCCTCAATCGTCTGCAAGTCCTGGGGCCCAAGGTATGACTTCAAGTGTTGCGTTTGGTTTCTAATGTTCATTATATTGTGGCCTCGCTAGTGGAGTCTATCACGCTTACCATCAAATCGACGAAACCTGCGCTCTCGTTCAACCTCCACGTGCAGCTCACGGATACGATCGCCTCAATCAAAGAGAAACTGGGCTCGCAATATCCACGTGCACCACCTCCTGAAGTCCAACGTCTGTTGATAAAGGGCAAAGTGCTTGCCGATAATAAGCTCCTCAAAGAATATGACGGCATCGCGGATGGCGCTGTGCTAAATCTAATGGTAAAGCCGGGTGTGGCTTGGACAGGCGAGGAGCGGATTATAAGTTCGGTAGGGGCAGCGAACCCAGCGGTGACGGAAGAGAGACGGCGGAAACTTGACCAGCCCCCGCATAAACATTCCAGGATTCCATCTGAAGGGGGAGCAGCAGATCAATATTCTGTTCCTTCACTTGTTTTGGTCACGCCCTCTTCTCCCACAGCGGGGCTGAGACGTCCGGTTCCTCTCACTCTTGACACGTCCGCACCGTCCCGTCCGCCCAGTCCACTTTCGGCAACCGACACCGGCACATACAGTGAGAAGATTTCATCCATTGGCTTCTGGATCAATCTACGCGAGTTTCTTTGCCACGAATTCATGACAGAGCAGGACGCAGATGCTGCATTCGAGTCGTTCTTGATTGCTAGCAAGGGCAGCCTCAGTGCTGGTGATATAGCTTTGATTAGGGACACTGTTGGCCTGACTGGGATGGCGGGAACGTAATGGGGCTTGCCGGAGATCGGGGATCCGTGTAAATGAAATAATTACGTAAGCCTGCCAAGCTTAATTCGAATATTGTGTCCTCGTGGAAGTGACAACCTGGTGGTATCCATGAGTACCTGATGCTTCCGTCGGCGTTCCACCCTTATCCTTATATACATAAATAGGCTTTTATGCCGTCAAATTTTCCGCTCCCCCCCCACCTATGGCTGATGTTAGCGATAAAGACGTTCACCACCAGTCTGAAAAGTCTCTCGGCAACGAGAGGGACAATGGCGGTCTAGAGGCGTTGCAGCCCCAAGATCAGGACCCTTATGTACGCTATAACGACATACATGGGATCACTCCAGGGGATCCCTTCCCTCCGGATCCCACAGCCCCGTTCGAGGAACACCAATTGACCGTGAGAGCCCTCCTCGTGGGGAGTGTCCTCGGGGCCGTAGTCGGGGCGTCAAACATCTACCTGGGGTTGAAGACGGGGTAAGCACACTAAACAATGGTTCGAATTCTCTCATGTAATTCCATATCTGCACAGTTTCACGTTCGGGCCCCAGCTCTTTGGTGCCATCTTCGGTTTTGCGATACTCAAGCCATTGTCCAAGTTAATTGGAGGCATTGGGCCAAGATGGCTAACAGGCGACAGCACTTTCGGACCAAAGGAAAACGTTACCGTGCAGGTGCCACACTCCATTCTTTTTTCAAGGTCCATCGCGCTGTAACACTGATTCGCCTAGACTGCTGCCACTGCCGCCGGTGGTATCGGTATCATATTCGTCAGCGCCATTCCGGCAATGTATCGTTTGGGACTCCTGTCCCAATTCCCTAATCAAGATGTCGGTCGTTTGATTGCTCTTACTTGTGCAGTCGCCTTCTTCGGCGTGTTCTTCGTTATTCCACTCCGCAAATACTATATCTTGAAGATGAAGCTCGTCTTCCCCACTCCAACCGCCACTGCGTACACTATCCGGTCCCTTCATTCAATCGGTGGAGCGATCGCCGCGCAAAAAAAGGCCAGGATGCTAGGTTTCAGTTTCCTCGCTGCGTTCTTTTGGAAAGTTTTGTCCAACTACGCGCCTGGCATTTTGTGAGAATCCCCCGCAGTTGAAAGGTATCCTCGGACACTCACATTTCTTTTACGAGCCAGATGGGACTGGCACATTGGTTGGACGTACGTTTTTTTTACTTATTTTCTTCGTGATTTCAGCGATATTCATCCTGGATATCCAGCATGTACCGTATCGGATTTACCAGCATGATCCAACTGGACAACTACGGATGGTGGCTGGAGGTATGGTATCATCCTGGTCCTGTCTGTTTTTGAAACTGATATGTTCCACCAGTTCACCCCTGCGTTCTATGGAGCGGGGATGCTTAGTGGCATGAATGCGTCATGGTCGTTCTTTATGGGCACCGTTTTGGCTTGGGGTGTGATTGCTCCAGCTACTATTCGCACTGGAGCCACGGTCGGCCTCGATTTGGGAGAGGACAATCGTGTCTCCTATCTCTCCTTGAAATTAACCGATATCTCGCAATACAGCAAGAATCCTTCCCCTCGTTATTGGCTTATTTGGCCTGGAGTAAGTAAATTATTCGCCTTCCGGTGTTTCGTGTCCTGAGATCTCGGATGCCTAGGTGCTTATCATGCTCGTGTATTCGTTCGTGGAGGTCACGGTCAGTTCGCGCCATGCATTCTACAAGCTCGGTGTTTCGGCCACGTCGGGCTTCGGCAAGTCATATCGCGACTTTCTTCACCGCAACGACCCCAACTACATTCGCGAGATTGAAGATGACAATGATCCCGCGCCCTTAGAAGATCGTGTTCCGACTTGGGCGTGGACTTCTGGTCTACTCTTATCCGTCGTGCTGGGTTGTGCCCTATGCACGACGCAATTTCATATGAATGTCGGGGAAGTGATCCTTGCTCTCATCCTCGGGTTCCTCTTGTCATTCCTGGCGGTCCAGTCTGCCGGCGACACGGACATCAACCCTGTTTCCACGGTCGCTAAGGCGACCCAGTTGATCTTCGGGGGTATTGGAAAAGGCAAGCATATGGCAGCGGCACCGGGCCAGAGACTCAATTTGGTGGCTGGTGTCATCGCTGGCGCTAGTGCTGCCCAAGCAAGTGACATGACAGGCGATCTCAAGGTTCGTCGTTATGCTTGTGACCATATGCTAAGGATTGTCTTATCACTGAAGATGCCGTAGACTGGTCATTTGGTTGGTGCTAAACCCAAGAACCAATTCGTTGCACAACTGGTTGGCGCCGTCGTAGCCATCTTCCTCAACGTTGGCCTGTTCATACTCTTCACCAAGTCTGCACCGTGCATTCTGTATCCCGATCCCAAGGTACACTGCTCATATGGTGCCCCTCGGTATCTGCTTGGGCGGCTGTCGCTGTCGCCGTATTATCGCCAACACTTCGTGCGTAATTCGTGTGTCGGAGCATGAGTAGAAAAACTGACATTCAAACTAGCTATCCCCAAGTCGTCTGGCTACACTGCAATTGCGTTATCCATTGTTGCTGCCATCACAGTCCTTGTCAAGCACTTGTATATCCCCGCAAATAGTACGTTCCGTACCTTTTTTCTTGGTCCCGACACTTTGGCTCAAACCTCTATTTTTCCTGCCTTGCCTTTAGCTGGGTATATGTTCCAAATTGGAATGCTATCGGCTTGGCCTTTATAGTTCCTCAGATATACTATCCGCTTATTATGGCTATTGCTGCCACGGTCAACTGGTTCTGGGAACGAGGTAGTCCGTCGAGCTTTGATATGTACGGCTTCCCCCTTGCTTCTGGCCTCGTTGCGGGCGAGGGCATTGGTGGTGTGATGGTCGCTATTCTCGCTGTCGCAGGAGTGGATGGTTCGCATTATGGAACGGCTATAGGGTGTCCCTCTATGGAGTACTGTGGGTGAATTCGTAGGGTGGAGGCTGTACATCTATTGTTTTTTTTTGGGGGTTACAGGCTGTAAATCTAATGCGTAACTGTCACTGTTATACTCTCAGCCTCGACGTTGGGTATCAAGCCTGTGCCAGTAAGGGGCTAGTGAAGTCATCCGCGTGACCTCCGCAACAGTCAGCCTGCATCCATGGCAGGTCTCTGCTGGTGCAGGTGTGTGAAATTTGGCGCAGACAATTTGGCGTGTGAGAACCCGGCATCCGGCCCGACTGTGCGGGAGGGCGGGCACGCGCAAGGGGGTGCACGTGATCCAATCCGGGAACAAGGTACCCTCTGGACCACAGACCTGTCTATCTTCAGTCCTGTTGACCAGTATTGCAATTTTGGGTCACTTGACCTCTTAGTGGCATTTCATGTTGGAATTGGGGGACATTGCTTAGTCAGCATCATCCTCGTATAGTGTCTCAGGATGTACCAAACTTGTTAGCCTGTCAACGACCCAAATCGCCGCAACACCAGCCATCATGTTGGACTCCCTCATGTCCGAGTGCCGCGCTGCTGTTCATAGGATTATTGTCAACATCACAGTGTATCCAGTCGAAGAGTTCCTTTGTACATTGCTCCCTTCCTGTCCGCAGCCTATTGTCACCTCCATATTCACAACACTTGGGGTCCAGCTATGGTCCAGGAATGCTTCGATGCACAGGAACCCGGGGATGGCAGGCTCCCAGAACATTCCATACTCCAGGTTCTTACAGAGCTCTTTAATGATGTGGCAAAGCGCCTTGGCAAATCGACCTGTACTCATGAAACATCCTACGACTCCCCAACCCCCCACCTTCGATGAATTGGAGGACCACCACCACCCTGATGTGTACCTTCTTTGTCACAACACGAAAACAGGTAGTGAGACTTCGAAGACATCCGTCGATAGTGAAGCTCAGGCTTACGGCTGGAACATACCCGGAGCCTCATGGGCAGATGTCCCTGCAGTGTTTGAGTGCAGGGAATGAAGGCATGAAGAGAATGTGCTTGATGTGCATGTTCTCACTTAATACATCACTCTTGGATCCTTGCTCAGGCCCTTGTAGAATATCTCTGAGGTTGTGTGGAGTATGGGCCACATAATGGCTTATGACCCTATTTGTCACTTTACATATGGTTTCACCATTGAGGACACATACATGACAATTTGGTATTGTGACAGATCTGGCCTTGTGGCATCCGAGATATTCGATTATTTGCAAGTAAAGGCTATCCCGGGTACAGTCTTCCTGAAGCTGATATCTGTCAGGGCGACACTGCCGTCGAAGCCACAAACAGAAAGAGGAAAGAGATTAATTAACCACACGCTATCGCAGTGGGAATCCTGAGTATACACCACACAACAAGGGACACACAAGTCTCGCACCTATCGCAGTGGGAATCCTGAGAGATCGAAACTGGTGATCCCCCAACTGCGAAGGGCTATAAATACTATTTCCTGCACACAGCCTCCAACCTTCCAGAGCCTTCCGCCGTCTTCCATAACCTTCCGGATCCTCCTAGAATGCCGGCTCCACAGCCCATCAGTCAGCCTCCACAGCCACCATCACTAAGCCTCACTAAGCTGACACAGCCATGTTACGAATCCTGTGTGCACCTCCACATGGCTATGCCCAACTTCATAATCTCCTCCTTTCTCCACAGTTGCAGCTCCAAAGGTGCACTTTTCAGCCTTGAGGAACAGATTATTTTCTCACAGGATTTGGAGGACCTTCCAGACTACCTCATAGTGTTGTGCAAGTGTTTCAGTAAAAACCAGAATATCATCCATGTACACAGTGTAAGCGGGAAATGAAGGGAGGAATCCAGCCACAGTCCATGATATGGAATCAAGAATGAAAGAGGGGACCATGGGATCAATCCAAATGTTAAGGCTCAAAGGAAGGAATGTCTTTGGTGATAGAAATCTAATGCTGTAAGCAACACCTGCTCAAGCAATAGAATAAAGAATGAATATGGGTCACAAAACACACCCTAAGGCTCTCCTCTTGAGGCCCTAGACAAATTGTAGTAGTCTTGGTGGAATTCACCCAAGGAACCAGTGGCAATACATCAGTGCCTCAAAACTGGGGAGGGGGAAAACTATAGAAATTCGCATCTCCTGCACTTAATATAGATCACAGAAAGTTTCTATGGTAACTGGCAGAAAGGTGGGATTGAGGCGGAAATGATGAAAAAGAAATCAAGTCAAAAGCTTCAAAACTGAAGGAGATATTCCAAAATCAAGTCAGAATAGGGAAATATGGCTTAACCAAGCTATTCCTCCTCTCCTACTGAACAGAATCCCTTGGGGAATCATGGAACTGGTCATCCTAGATGTACCCTTCATTGGATATAAGAGGGGCAGAGAATAATTGCCATTAATAATCAAAAAAAGCGGAGGTAATAATGGAATGAGACATGGGGGAGTTAAATTGTAGAGAGCCAAGTTTTAATCCACTCGTTTTTCCCTTGGTACCATTAGATGCGGACTGTCGACAGATTTCTAGGCGTGCTTGTCCCAAATGAATTGGATCAAAACTGACTGAGAAAATCAAAAAATACTGAAGGGATATATGAAACACATAGTAAAATCAACCTGGAAGGTGCAGTTTTGATTTGTTCGGCTCGTGTTTGGTATCGTATGAAAGGTGTGAATCGTAGCCTTCTGGGAGATATCTTGCCGAGTCGATCCGATTAAAACTGAGGGAGATATTTTGCATTTACTCCTTGAGAGCACCGCATTAGCCCTATTTGTCATGTGACAGGTCTGTGAGTTGGAATCAAGGCCCGGGTGTGTAATCTGTTGTGTTATAATCACAATTCATTAGAGGTGCCCTTGAGGCAACAGGAAGCATGGGATTGATTGAGGATTAAACAAAGCAAGCAAGTTGAATTGCTATTGCCACATTGAGGTATGGCATAAAAAGGTGGAATTTAGGGTGGCCTGTTGAAGTGCCGCAGATACACAATAAATTGGCTTGTGTGCAAATAAAGGAGTGGCACAGATTTGTGGGTTTTAGACATATGGCATTCGGCCCCATATGCTCAGATGACAGAGCACCTCAGACTGAATGAGAGCATGGGGGCTCAGGGCAGTCTCTGGCAATGTGGCCAGGTTTGTTACAATTCCAGCACATACCAGTGACTTGGTGAGGATTATTCTGATGATGATTGGAGTCTACATCCATAGGTTCATAAGTGGAGGAGGAGGCGCAGCAGCAGCAGCAGGACAGAAGGAGGTTGGAAGAGTTTGAGGAGTAGTGGTGGGAGGGCAGAAAGGTTGAATTGTCCTGGATGATTGTCCTGGTGAGGGTTAAGGGTCTTCCTAGTACAGGGGAGTGTTTATGTAATCAGGCCAAGTAGGAATGGGAAGCCCTTAATATATCTGACAAGTGGATTTGCAAAGTGAATGATTATGTAATGTTGTGGAAGATGAGAATGCAGAGAGCAGAGCAAAAGAACTGAATTCCCAAGAGACTTGAGACAAGAGAGAATGGATGAAGAGAGAGTCAGGTACAGACATATATTCTCAATCTTTCTAAGGAGCTAGAGTACTGGGGATAGCTACTTATATAGAGATCAAGGACAATAAGGAGGAAATACAATAAGGTGAGGAGATGAGGTCATGTGATGGGGTTATGTAAGAGGTTGCAAGTATGACTCATAACATGAGGGTTGGTGGAGAGGAAGGAGTGTTGTTCATTAAAGCAATGCCACAACTTATCAATGCGAGCAGCTTTGTCCTTCCATTCTTGAAGGGACATAGGGAAGGTGTCGAGGTGTATCTTCTCAACCAAGCTATGGAAGCAGTCCATGCTCATAAGCATCCATCAAGGCTCCATCATTAAAGCCTGTCTTCCCAGATATGGCCATTGTATACTCCTCAGCTGTCATCCCTTGAGTCATCTTCAAGGTACAAAGTCACTGACAGGCATGAGGCTCTCGATCTGCATCACTGAAGGCTGCCTCAAAGCAGGTGCAAAAGGTTTCCCAATCAGGGAAAGGAGAATCACCATCAAGGATAGCACATGTGTAGTTGGAAGCCCAATCACCAGCACTGCCTCCTTGCATGGTAGGAGAGGACATAGAGGATCTTTGTCTGATCACTGGGAAGGAGTTGGGTTGAATAGCAATGTTAAGTTTGAGAGTGCAGAGGAAGGGATCAGCCTTCTTTTGATCACCACCAAAGACCTCTGGATCAGCTGCCCTTTGGGGTTGTGCAGAGATGGAAGGAGTAGTGGCAGGAGCAGGAGGAACTTCAACAACAGGAGCAGGGAGGTTCTTGACAACAGCCTTGGTGATCACCTCAACTTCAGCCATCAGAGTTTCGTGGAGAAGGGCATCAGTCTGAAGGTGAGTCACTAGGTTCTGGAGTATAAGGTTCTGTTGCTCCAACTGCTTGTACTGTTCATTGTTGTGGCCTCCATCATTTGATGAAGGCCTTCTCCAGCAGCACAAAGACAGAGAAGGCATCAGCAGGGATTTCATCCATGAGGAGAGGAGGTAGAAGGAATAAGCAAGATGTTTGTGGGGGTTGAAGAGATGAGTTTTGATCTTCTGTCAGAGTGACACTGCCATCAAAGCCACAAACAGAAAGAGAGAGATTAATTAACCACACACTATCACAGTTGGAATCCTGAGTATACACCCCACAACAAGGGACACACAAGTCTCACACCTATCACAGTGGGAATCCTGAGAGATTGAACTGG